>JABASF010000629.1:0-35460 GCA_019776145.1 Harlomillsia oculata
GGTCACGCACACAATTTTTTACTCGTCAGATCACTATTGAAACTACTAAATTAAAACTAAATTATTAAGTATTATGTACTCCCTAATGTAGCATTCCAAGGGTTAAACGAACGAAAATGTTACTGTTGTATGCTATTATTATAAAAAACAGGAATGGTCCGTGTCTGAACACTTTGTTGGATTTAGTTAGACATTGACCAAGTGCCCTAGTGCCCTTTGAAAAAGACAGTTTACAAAAGTATTACACATTAAGATTTTGGATAACTAGTGACCAAAACTGACCAGAAGTCACCTGCTGAGATTGTCACTAAGATCCACAAATCACTCGACATTGACAATGCAATGATCCGGTCCCGGTTACACGTGTGTTACATCGTTGAGTTCTTCTGGAAGGGCTTTTAGTACACCAGCTGAGCATGGAAAGTCCATCGTGTCCACGAGATCGCATGTATAATGACATGTGCATTAAAGTATCCTTTGTTGTTTGTTTTTTGCAGGTGAAACACAAGTTGAATCCCTTGCTGCTTTTAAATATTATTGAAGAAGATTTCTGGTATGCGATATGTAAATATATTCGGTAAAAAAAATACTGAGAGATACCAGGCATTTTAAAAAAATTAATCATATGAAAAAACAATTAGAACCTTTGCTCATAATTACAGTAATTGAGAGAATGAGAGTTTGAAACGCAGAAACTCATCAAAGTTGTCTGCAAGTTATGCAAATGAAGGAGGCAGTTGCGTAGAAAGCAGATAAGATTTATGCCATTATGAATGACAGTTATGTTTTGAAATGTTCAAGTATCAGTTTGACTTTTGGAGCATGAGGAACCTTTCAATAGGTTGTCAGTTGGGTAGACTCGAAGCAGAAATTATTGGAGCAGTGAGCATGATGCTTCTGTCGTTTCCCATGGAGAGATTGCTCTGCATTGTATATTTATGTTGCAGGTGAGAACGAAATCCAGATGAGCCACACCTCTGCACGAACTTGCATAAAAAACTATTATTTTTCATATGTAAGTTGGTATTGGCATTTGGTCATTTCAGCACTCTACATTCTACAAGTACACAAACATTATACTAGTAGTCTGCAAATGAAATAGTCAAAGTGAAGAAAACAAAAGGAGGAGATTAAAATGCATTCGTTGATGATTGAACTTGAGCAAGCCAAAGATTTTTGACCTGTCCATCTCATTGTTTATGAAGATGAAACCATTTCCATGCCTTTCTTTGTGGGTTGTGTGGATGCTGGATGAAGATCTTACGGAGAGATTGCATGAAAAAGCATCTTTGCATAATATGGCCATAATCATTGTCCAGCAGGTGAACAATGTTGAAAAATAACACTAAAATTTGTGTGTGTCCAAAGTCCATTTCAAGTACACGCTGAACAAGATACATTTATTTTGATGCATGATTTGATTAACTTGTTTTCCTCTTTGAAATGGGTGTTTCAAGAGTTTACGAATTTATACGATTCAACAGCAATTTTTTACTCTTAATCCCAATTGTTCTCTTGAAATCACGTCTGTGCAAACGCACTTGGCACTTCCAAAAAGTGAAAAATATCATGGACAAGCGTTTTAAAGCGTTCACGTGTATGTAATAATGTTGTTTTGTTGACAGTTTTTTTCGGATAAGAATTATTTAGTAATTTATGGCATAGTTGCGAAAATGACATTGACCAAAACGCTGGAAAAAACATTTATTATATTTGCATTCACACGATTTTTGGAGACACACAACTTTACCCTGCAAGATGAAAAATGAGGTGAATGTAAAGGAATGGCAGGAGAAAATGAAGATACGAACGAAGAGAGGAGAATAGGTTCCAATTGGTTTAAAGCTGTGCGAGGAATATCGTCTTGATTTATTCATTAGGCCTCCTGCTGTGAGATGCAATTCAACGCAAAACTCAGTTTGGTAGTACACGGGAGAGAGAGTGTGTTTCCACTTGGAAACTTCTTTTTTTTCCCTGTGATTTTCGTTTGGTTGTACGCAAAGCGTGCATGTAAAATCCAAACGTGTGTTTCTGGTAGTTCCTTAGCTTCGTGTATATTTTTTATTTGAAGACGGTTGTTGCGGTGCATTGGGAACCGTTGCGTAATCAGAATGAGTTTGAAAGAGCCGAAATGACTCGATAAATATTCAGGTCGGGTCTTACAACACGAAGTGCTAGTGCGATCAAGAGGAAATCACTCACACTCTGCGCCCAGGCACCTTAGAGACCTTAGCTAGGTAAAAAAATCGACTGTGTGTTCAATGTTCATGTGATTTCATGTGCCGAAACCTTAAAATACACCCTTTTCCATTCTCCAACACTTTTCTTTCCTTTGCACTAAGGATAAGTATTAGATAAGCAAACGTAAACCTTCGTCTTTGGAATGATATGGATTGTGCGAGGAAGTGACTTTTTGATCTCGTTTTGGTTCTGGATCACAATGAACTGTAAAGAAAAGGAATTGTAGTAACAAAGATTTTCCATGACTTTCAAAGCAATACTTATGTTACAGTCCCACAATGTGAAAATGGGGCGTAGTTTTTGGAGGCACAAAACATGTGTGTGATTTCAAATCGTGGTTTATTACGTAACGTTTTTTGACTTCTATAAAATGTCCTGGGTCTCGTTTCTAACCTGAAATGAAATTTTTGAATAGAATAGTTAAATGTGGTGTGGAAGAATAAAATTTTACTATACATATGCAGACTTTTCACAAAAGATACAAAAGGATCGTTACTGCATACAGCATCTCTTGATGAGTTCGATGGAAAATGGAATGAGGAATCCCGTAAGACGGACGAAACGTCCCCTATGCAATTTGAGAGAATTAGTGTCGCTTCTTTTCCTCTACTTGGTCTATTGTTCTCTTGAAGACATTCACGCTCTTTCTCTCTCATTTCTCGTTATGGCAAATTACTCATTTCTCTCCAAACGATCTTTGGAACATGGTCTACGCACTCAATTGAGTCATTTTCATCACTCACACTTAAATCATATTACGTATAATTTTGTTTCACATTTCATTAGTTTCAGTGGTAAAAGGTAAAACCTTGGATTTTTTTAGAACATAAAAAATAGTCTTTGAGAACTGAAGTATTCCAAGATGTTACAGCCTTACAGCTACAACCTACGTAAGAAAAATTGAGTTTCAGAGTGCGTAATATGAGCCTATTCTCAACTTACTAACTAAATATACTTTGGAGCAATATTTCTTGTTGCATTGTACATGTTTTTGTGATCACGTCATCGGATTTGCATTGTCAATTGTCACCTTTGCTCACTTTGTGCCATCGATGACACACGACATGGCGAGGGATACTGCCTGCATGGGGAAGAAAGGGAATAGCATAAAGAAAAAGCTTTGAATTTCGAGAGGACAAGGTCGAGGATAAAAGGGAACCCTGCAAAATCTTGTGAAGTCCCAAAGGACATAAAATTAAAAGTTTTACAACACTCTCGAGACTGCATTTTGAGTGTGAGGTGAAGCGTTTCCATGTTTCTATAATGCATTCAGGGGCAACTACAGCATTTTCATTCCCTAATGCACTCACATTCTTCATCTTTCGTTTTTGGCTTTGGCATGGTACCTCATTGAAAAAGGGGCACGACGGATTTATCCATTCAAAAAATCATCTTTTAATGGTTCTTCATTCAATTTTCTTTTCTCAGTGGTGGAAGGAGGGTTCAAGCTTTTCTGAAGTCACCTGGTCTGTCGGTGCTTCGAAACACTTCATTGTCGCCTTGAAAAGTGTCGCTTTCATTCTCGCATTCATTCATAGCATGTTTTGATGCATTATCATTAGAATCTGAAAAGTGTGCGGTGTGTGTGGGACAAGACGGGAAGAATGAACGATTTGGGCTAGGTAAATGTTCATTCGACTGGGAAATGGCCTCCGATCCCTTGTATTTCTATTATTCGGCGAGGGATTTTGGTTGGACAAGTTGTCCTCTTTTTTTACTTCTGTGCTCTGCACAAGTTGACAATCTCTGAATGGACATGGAACCCTCACATGCCTCATTTCATTTTACTTTTTTCAATCGAACCCATTAGGATTTCAAGAAGGATTTCTGCTCAGTGCACCTTGGGGATTTACAATGCCAGATTTCTTTCTCTAAGCTACCCTAATGCACCCCAATCACCAGCGCCTCCAAGTCTTATTCCGTTTCGTTGCTCCCTTGTGTAATGTGTCCATTGCAGCATTAAAAATAATAGGAATAAGTGTCTGGAAGGCGACAACATGGACATTTTGCTCTTTTCAATCTCCTGCGGCTTTCAAAGAAGGTTTTGTAAAATAGACATACAACTTATTTTTTCTATTTACAGCTCAATGAAAAGAAAATATACGACATTCATTCAAGACGTATCAAGAATAATGTCGTATAGTACTATTCGTTCAATCAAGGTGACTTTGTTAGACATTGTAGGCTTTAAACGAAGACTTTGAAAAGTGTTGTACATGAATGTTAAGTTGGCAGATGTCGAAATGTCCCGTGGACGATTTATGGATATTTAAAAGCTTTTAAAGTTCCTAATAAGGAAAATGAGACTGTTCTGGTGGCCCGAAGATCAAAGATAAAAAACAAACTTTCAGTGTGGCAGAATGGGATTTTTATTGAATCTTCTGTTTAGATTTACAAACTAAATTTTTTTTACATTTGAATACGTAATTTGATTTGAGATCTAATAGTAATAAGTAATAACTAATAATAGAGCACGTTGCGCCCCTGATTGCTAATGCATTTAGAAAGGGTAAAATGATTATGGAATTTGAAGAATGGGTATGGGCTAGGCCAAACGTAATGATATCACATCATCCGGACACGTGTACCATGGTCCCGCACAAAGTGGACTGGAGACAAGGACACTTCGGGACTTTGTGCTAATTGATGTGCGTGGAAATAGAAGTTGTCCATGGAGACTTCGGCTTCCATTTAGATCTTTGTCCAATTTCAATTCATGCATCATTCATTGCGTTTGTGGCACGTGCACGGCCCATTAGGTCGCCGGAAGGTTTGCATACTCATGGAACAAGAGTTCAGAGTCGATTGTGTAGCTTGGTCTTTCTGTCCCTTTTAGACATTTTCTAAATTACAAAGGCAAACCAAATAACAAACATCCAACAAGGAGCCAAAGAGTTCATATTCCTTTGAGCTCGGTCACGCTCCGTGTCCATTAACCATGTTAGTTTCAGATCCCTCGTGTCATGTCACTTTCCTCAACTGCGTTTGACATGTCCGTCCCTTCGTTTATACTTTGCATAATCAACAAAGCAGAGACACGATAAAATGTTGGTGCTTACTGTACAATTTCCTGAATTAGCTCATCTTCTCAAGTCCTCATGGGCAAATCATCTAATGTCCCTGGACACTTGAGGACTGGACGCCCATGTCAAAATCAATAACACTCAAAATACTATTGTACATTTCCCAAGTATCTGACAAGTTCAGATTTCAAAAGAAATCTTTCATCCAGTACGACAGGTGATGATCAAAAGGGTGCAAATGCCAAAATGAAAACATAACACACAATATTTTACAAGTGAAATACGTCAAGTTGGACATGGACAAGTGGACAACAGAAGAACGCTTCAAATACGTGAACTGTGATGAAGTATGTAATAAACTAGAAAAATTGCCTGTCACATTCACAAACCAAAAATTATTATCATACTGTTGAATGCTTCGAAACTTATAAAATACTAATGAAATCATGAAATGTAGGAATTCATTACTCTCAGAAAAAAAGAAGGACAACATAAATTATTTGCATAGTCGTACATGGAACATTGAGTAAAACGTGAAACATTTTGACTCATTGCTGTAATACTACTGAAAGCAAAAGACTAAACAAGAATTTTGAGTGAATTGAGTTTGTGAATAAAGAATTTAGTAAACGGGTAGCAATTAAGGAGTGAGTGGTTGACGATGAAGACTTGGCATTTGCCCTGGGAAGTGTCAATGTGACATGGGTCGTGAAAAAGGGAACGAGCCGGCCGGCTACTTAAGAATTCTTAGCACAGAGCAGTTGGGATGGAATCCCCTTCACTTCTCAGCATTAATCAGTCTTTTAGCATGACCCAAACTGTCTCTTTCTTATACGGTGGTTTTCCTCTTCATAAAATAAATATCAAGGGGAAAGAAGGGGAAAACGGAAATCGCATTACACCAAAAAGGGGACGAAAAGAAGGACCAAAAGTCCATTTTCGTACATTTTATGCGCGTCCACGTCCCAAATAATGCTGGATATATACTCGAATAAATGAGTGCGTAGAGCAATAGTAAATATACAACGTGTAACTCATTAGTGTTACTACTAAACACTTTTCCACTCATCTCATATAGTGGCAAATGAAGGCAGCAAAACAGCCAAAATAATAGTATACTGCTATTAAAAGTTAAAGCTTTTTCCCGTCCAATTCCAAGTTTGTGCAGTTTAGTCACTTTTAACTGCCATGTCGTTTGAACATTTGAACATTTGCTTCTTCCTCAGGGCAATCTCATCTAGAGAAGGAAAATGCCATGGACGTGATTTCAGTGGTAGAATTAACGAAGTTTTTTTTGTCTCATTCACGTTTTAGTAGCCTTTAGCAAGACTTTTGTCCAATCTGCAATATTTTTAGGAAAACTGTTCATTTTGAAACACTCATGTCGAACAAAAATTGCATTATTGTTATCAAAAGCGTCGTATATTTTATTAGAGTGCAATTTTACGGGGAAACTGATTTCAGTTAAGTTTCCCCCTTTGTTTGTCCAGTTGTGAATTACATTTTGTGGGAGTGATTGTCGAACCGTAATGATTGCAACCGATCACAAGGTTGTTTGCAGACAAAAATGGAAGTTGAATTAGTTTTTGAAAGTGTTCCAAAGACCGAGACAGTTCAGATTGAGGAGGGAAGAAAAATGCAGAGAATTCATCCCCCAGAATTGGACAGAAGGTAGGGGAGACGAAGGAAAAAAGAAAAATGTATAGTAGGTATGTAGCAGCGAATGATAATACGATTGAGAAAAGAATAGGATGATACATAAAGAGAAAGATCTTGAAGATAAAGCGTCGAATATCCAAGTCCCATAACAATAACAAGATCAAAGAGTAATTTCTGCTCTAATTTTGGTCACATTTTCCCTCCCCATCCAACCAAACCCCATGGGAAATTCATGCATCTAATATAATATCCTACTTTCGTAAAACCGACGATATCTTTTCTTTCAGCGCATTTTCAATTCATGGCTTAATTTCTTCCGTCTTCTTTCCTCACCTTTCGCCATGCATTTCCAAGAAGTTTTGTCATTTTGTGAATAATTCACAAAGTTATGGGCAGTCATCAGTCCTCGTCGTAGCTCTTTCAACTCGTTCATGTGGCCCTTGGCACCACTTCGGAAAAGTATTTAATTAGTGCACTTTCTCCTTGTCTTTCTTTCCCCTTTGCTTTTTAATCAGTCAAAAAATTCACTCGTATCTTTCACCATTGTCACACAATGGAAAATATGACGTCATCCTCATATATAATTGTTTTTTTCTTCTCGAGCACTACACAATTTTTTCATCCCCTTATGTACAAACCTTACCACGATTGCGAAGCACTTGAACATTATTTGCTTCCTCTATTGCCACTTTCGCCCTTTTATTTGCAGTAGGAAAGTACACACCTGTTTGTTCAAGTCCCCCGCTTTTTCTTCGGATGACTGACCTTTAAATGAAAATATTTGCTTGGAAATGGAATCTAAACCTTTTCACCCTTCTTCGTTCCCAAACATTACAAGCTAAAAAATACTACTCTTCAACTACAGATTTTATGCGTCCATTGTTTAAAAATTCGAAGCTCAGCCACAGACGTGATGAAACCAAGAGAGAATGAAAATGCAACGATAGCTGTGGTAGTTACGAACTGTGTTGACTCGTCATGTGTTCCAGTGAGTTCAATTTCCCAAAAACTGTATTAAGAGAAGATAATTAAGCTTTTAATCTTTAAAAGCCTTTGTTTCTACGTTCGCCATTCGCCTGTGGCTAAACTTTGTTTCTCTTGTTCTCTTCTCATGTCTATTTATATTTTCGTGGTGATGGCAGTGAAAGGTTCCCAATAAAGGGGAAAACTTACTCAAACAAATGCTAATTTCTTCGGCTACGTTGCTTCGTCCGTTTCATGGCACAAGCCCTTTGGCTTTGCCTAATTTGACTCTAATCAAATGCGTCTGTAGTCAACATTTTTCTTGCAAAATTGTGTCCACCTGCTGAACCTATTACAATTATTGTGTTTCACTTCTCCAGCGCATACTCCAAACATTACAGCTTTATTGTTTGTCACGTAATTTCATGACGTCATCGTGATAAGTATGCAAATTCAAAGGGTATGTAAATAATGAAATATGTAATATGTAACTAGCCATCCATCTCCTTCCTCACATGAACTTCTATTATCGTAGGTTATAGAAATAGAGCGATTTCAAATATGAATTAAAATGAGAATGCAAGGGTCAAACTTGCCCTTGTTATATTTTGTAATATACAGATTCCAATAATTTCTTGGTCCCTGACTAATTTGTGTATAGTCGCATGAATGAACCGAATTCAGAGTCAATATGGAAATATTTTATGCATGGATTATTGGAAGTACAGAATGGCTAGATTAAAAAGGGCGATAAAGTATGGGGCATTTGCATGAGCGTCTGGCTTTGACACATTCCAATCATCAGCGAATATGACCCTTGTGAAAAATGATGCGGAATGAAAATAAGACTGTGTTGACTTCATTTGCATATTGAACTATAAACTGGTGCATTTATTTGCCCATGATTCATTTGCATAGTTGAAGAAGACGGTTCAATGGCTTTCTATGGGATTCTATTACATCGAACAGAACGCAATTTCATATCAAACAAGGAAGAATCCAAAGGAAACCACACTTGCCAACTATATTAAAGGCCTAACATAAAACGTCCGTAAGGAAAATGCTAACAAGGAAGTCTGGAAAATTACTAAAGTGCTGAAAGTACTGCTTAAGGAAACGTTTTGAAGCAGTAGCCTTTTGGTGTACGCAATTTCAGCTTATTGTTCGACTCCATAAGACAGTTGAGAAAAAATGGCAAGAATAAATCTTCTGATTTTGGTCATTTCCCTGGTTCTTTTGGTAACTTGGGTCACACCGTCCAGTGCTTACTGGTTTCGACGTGCTTTCAAGCGGGTACAAGAATCACTATAATATAAATTGTATTATTTAGAAACTGTAGTTAGTAAATGATTTATGGGCAATGTCTAATTTTTCAGAGCGACGGCGACCCTTCGGCATACGACGATGGCGATAACGGTGATCCACCCCAAGAATTTGATTTGACCTACAACGGGAACTGAAATCCCATCAGATCATTTTCGACCAATTTTTCTGACAATTGTGAATTGAGAATAAAGTAGATTTTTGTTGGACAAAGTGTGTGGACGTGAAATGATTAGCATTTGAGAGATATAACGTGAAAGGTTTTTGGCTTTTTCCATATCAGATTTCTCTCGCTGGTCCCATGATACTGAGATACTATAATTTTAACCCTTTTGAGAGAAGGGCTCAGCGTATTCCAAACATATCCAAATTCAATTGGGAATGAGACAAGTGAGCTTTTGATCATCGTCGGAGGATGGACTTTCATTTTCAAAGCCTTGGGTTTTCCTTTCCTCACACGTACGATTATTTTACTCTGCTATTTTAATCCGAACTTACGAATACACTCATTTTCATGTATAGCCACAGGGATTTTTCAAATTTTGTTGTTGAAACGCTGTGATGAGTAATTTAACACAATTTTTGAAACTGTTAAAAGATAAGCATCGATTACAGTGACAGGGTACTTTTACCTTCATTAACGACTCTATTGATAAGCAAACAATGCGTTTTTGTAAAGCAAGCATATCAAAACACAAGAAAAAATATCCATAAACGATAAACAGTAGTTCCAACATTTCATCGTATGGAGAAAAGTTTTTTATTGTGATGATTCAACATTCAAGTAGCCTGATGAGTGTGTTATACCACAAAAAAGCTATCTTTTCTTATGTCTTCCTCACAAAAGCATGAATGATGGGAGCAAAATAGGCCATTGTTCCAAAAGCAGCTGGATATTGGTATTCGTGTTGTCCAGTGCAGTGTCTTGAAGGTTGTCCATACAGAACCGACTTTATTGAGCTGAGTAGAAGATATGAGTCGTGACAGGAGCTAATGATGAGAAAGGGCGAGAAGGGATGCAGGGAACGGGCAAAAGGGCTTTATCAAGCCTTTGCATCCTTTTATTCAGTCATTCTCACTTCACATCACAACTGAACATCAAAGACTTTTGCTTCCTTTTTTTCTTTCTCTAGGGCATATTGGGATTTAACAGGAAACAACAAGGATGATATGCCCATCGCCACGGGTTTGCATTTGGAAACCCCAAGTGACATCATCACACAAGAACTTTATATGCAACCAAAATCTAGCTGTTTACAAATGGAAAAGTAACTAAACTCTTATTTGTAAGAAGTGCAATGTGACAGTACACTGAGGACGTGGCATCTTTTGCATTTAAATGGAGACCCTTGTGAAAATGAGGTTGAGAAGGGTCGCAAGTGCAAAATAGTCTGGAGACTCAAGTGCCAAAACTGGAAGCAATCAATGGATATTCTTCCCTTGAGAATTCTGTTGACACTTTTCTTATCTGTCCCCCAATTGCGTTTTTAGGATCTTTCGTCCCGCGTCGACAAGTTCTGTTTTTTTTTTGCATGACTAACATCTAAAATACAATCTGAATACAAAATTCTGTAGATTTTGCATGACAAGACCACTCGTATACTCATATAGATTTGACCTTTGAGTCAAATTGCGTGCTTGAAAATTATTTTTGCGCTTTATATTGGAGAGTGCCGTGTTGAATGTTGAACTTTTATTATTTTCCGTAATAAGGGACTTTGAGAATTTATACAGGGTCACGCTCGTCTTGTAACAAACTGTTGTCTATGTCGTATAGGTTTGTACCATACATATTGGGCTTTTTAAGGTGACTGAAACACTTGACCTGTAACCTTTGGCGTTGTCATCATCGACATCTCAAGAGCAATATGTTGAAAAGAGAAGAAAGAGGTTCTTTTATTCAAGTAATCGTGAATCGTGAATGCATTGCCATGCATAGGAAAAGGAAGACAGAGGAAAGAGAACCCGTTTCCCTCGCCGAGCGATAGATGGAAGAAATCAGCACGTTTCTCAAAGTCGCTTGTCGCCTTTTGTGAGTCGTCGAATGTCTGAGTCCTGATTCTTGTCTTCAAGTTCGACTTCATCTGTGCTCAACCATTTAGTTTTGGTAGTCTCAGAAAAATTCCCTTTCAAATGACGCTACATACTTTTCCATTTTAAGAATGCATACTTTCTGAAGTGTACATAAAAATATGATTGAAAGCGGTGATCATTACAATCTCCAAGATTCGTTTTGCTTCAAGCCTTTTTGGCTTGTGGCTCGCATGACGAATGGCTCAGTGTCCGAAAAAGGATCATAAAAAGGACTCCCTCCAAGAGGTGACCCTGGAAGGAGCCTCTGTACAGAAAAAAATGCATAAGGACGAGGAAAGGAGCCGTACCACCAAAAAGCATCCACGAGCTTCAATACACAATTCATCATCAGCTTTCAATGAACAAGACTGCAAAAGGCTCTAAACGAACTGAGATCAAGTTGCATAGCTGAAATGAAAGTCCGAAAGAGACTTGACTATGGAACCCTTGATGAGATTTTGTGTTGAGAACTGCGTTCTTCTTCATTATTTGTAACTTGAGTCGTACCAGAAAGTACAACAACAGCAGCGAAGACGAAAAGACGAAGACGAAAAGACGAAGATGAAAATGAGAAGGATGAAAGATCCTCGAACGCCTCATCTGCTCCTGAAGCTGCTGCTCCTGTCGCTCTGCTGGTGATGCCGATGCGATCCAGCCCAAACGACTCTTAATGAGAAAAAGCACAAGGGCTGTTTAAGAAGAAGAATGGTAGAAAAAGTGTGAGAATGATCCTCTGCGTCCCTTCAAGGCATTTGAAAAGAATAAGGAGTGGACCTTTAATGTTTTGCCTTGTACCTCCGCCGGAGAGAAGCAATAGAACGCAGCCTCCTTGTTTTCATTATTAGGATTATTATTAGTTGTGGCAAGGGCTGTTCTCATGTCCAACCAGCCCAACGACAGCGATACATTATCCTCACTTCAACAGGGTCTTAAGGGAGCCACCCAACAGTCCTTCTCCGAGAAACTTATCTTTAAACAATCTTTCTCGACATCCAGACTTTGTTGACTATTTTATGAACAGAGAATAAATCGTTTCTTTTATTTCTTTCCATTGGTTTGTTCCCCATACGAGAAAACGGGAGGGAAATGACCAAGTAGTCGCCGAGGGCCCTCCTAGTGACAAACGACTTGGGTACTTTGTGGAAACTTATGTCAATTTGTGTGTTTTTTAAATCATGAAAAGTTGTCTGTTAACGGTAACTATAATTTTTGAGGAGAAAGGGGTGCCTCTCTACCGCCTCAACGCATCCAAAGTCAATATCTTTGTTTTTGAAACTTTAGAACATGATTGCATGTATAAGCGGAGAAGAAAATGTTTTCTACCCAAAAACCCGAATATTGCATCTGGTTGAAATGTCAATCTCGTCGGATCTTCTTTACCCTTTTGTGGCTTCGGGCAAAAAAACGAATATTTTTTTCTGCACTTTCCCCAAGAGTTGAATGCAAAGCTGGCAACGAATTCAAATGTAAAAGGGAAACACGGAAACAGCGAGGGGATGAAGCGGAAGAAACGATGCATTTTATTTTATGCAGTTTGCATGTCGTTGCAGAGACACAACATTACAACCCTTCAAGCACGTATTACAAACATCTGTGGGATTTTCTGTGGCATCCGCACACAAAAAAGTTGTGTAATCCAGCGGATTTTAAATTCGATTCACTTCTTCAACAATAGACTCGGAAACAAAACAGAGAGAAATCTTGAACTGAAATGAAAAAAAGTAAATATTGTATATATTTTCTACATTAAAAATGTCCGGCGTCAACATACGAAACATACAATTCAAATCCGCCAAAGAAGCTGTTCAAGACTAATTTTAGCAAGAGTTTGCACTTTGCTTTAATAATTAATAAATTGCAAATTTATGTTGAAAGAAAGTTTTTTAGCGAATCACGAATTTACTAATGCGACATTTGACAAAATTATTTTCCACGTCAATCAAAAATATCCTGAATGCCCGGATTTCACTGTCGAAACTCGAAAATGGACAAAGTTGAATAAAAGTGTGTGAATGTCACTCCAAGTGTCATTTACTCAACGTGGTCAAAATGGAGTTTGTGAACAACTTTTTCCAAAATGGTAAAAACTTTTACTCTCTCAAGTTTTAGTGTTTCAAGCTCTGATTTCTCTCCAAGTTGAACCGAAATGAAATATTATTAACAAAGTGGAACGTACATTTACGTCAACCCCCCTACCCGTTAAGATTCAGTGGGATGCAGTTTCATTTTGTTTTTTTTAATCATGTGTTGAGCTGCCTGACCTCATTACCTAATAGTCGACAACACTAGGTGCATTTAATAATGCCAATTGCTTATAACAAAAGTCAGAAAGAATTGGAGTTATGAAGTGTTTAGTGCAGTGGACAGACGTTGCATGACTCGTGGCAATCATCATTAGAAATGTCTTATCGCAAAACACGGAAATTACATTATGGAAAGAAATGACACGACACGAACATTCCTCTTCTCTCTCCGTCCAGATCTTTTGTCCATGTCTCCAACACTGAGCCTTACATTTTCGGTTCGTTACTTTTGTGGCGCATGACATGGAAAAAAAGAAAGCTTTTTCTCACCTATGTAATCCCGTAGTTGCTACTTTTTTTAATGCAATTACAATTATTAAATCAAAATGCAGTAAACATGAAAATTCAGTTTTTAAGATCATTTTGAAAAATAAGATGACATATACGTATATTGAGTTTTGAGTACACGTTATGTAAATGTAACACACGTGCGTGTCCGATTTGCCCGATTCTTGATTACGATTACTTAGCTTTGTTGATTTTCCATTTTGCCCCCAGAAACCGAGTTTACCTTTTTAAAAAATCCGTACGTGTTGACTTGGTATGCATGTGAGATTTTGAATACAACGCACACCTGGTAGTATTGACATGGATTTAATGCGGATACCGGTCAGATTGTTTGTGAGGTCAGGTGCTGAGGTCACTGTCAAAGTTCCAATGCGTGTGACAACTTTATTAATGATCCCAGGCGCCTTGAAATCAATTAATGTCACGAATTACGCACGGAATTGCGTAACGTGTTGCGTGCTGTATGAAAAACTTGGATAAAGGTGAAATTTCATTGCGATTTACTTTACGGCATTCCAAATAACGGAAAATGAGTGTTTTTTGTGTAGAACGGACGCTCTACTGTCCACAACCGAGTTTTTTGGATTTTGAAAGGGTGGGAAGTACGCTTTTTGATTAATGTGATTTGCAAACTGTCAATGTCAACACTTTCATTTTAAGAGGCTGGGCTCAAAGGAAAAACATGAAGAGACTGGATCCAAAAATTCTGCTAAACTCGCTTGGTCATTTTTGTATACAAAAACGCACTTCGGTCTCGGTTTATATAACTTGTTTACTTCCATGTGACACGAAATCCGTACATTTATATTTTTCGCTGATTGAAAAAAATCTACACGAACGATAAGAGAGAAAGCATACCTTGAAAAAAAATAGTGGGAAAAGTCGTGAAAATGTTGCTTTCTGTTTTTTTGACTCATGCGGGTGTTCCATTATAGAAAATCTCGTTGAACAAAAAGGTGTTGAAAGTTGCAATGTTGGAAAAGTTACGGTCAATGTTACTGCTTTTCGTCCTTTCACAGTGGTCATTCGACTTTTTTACGGCAAGCACTGTGCAGTCCACGTGCGTTTTCCTCACACTTTCCATTGATCGTGTCTAAACGGAAGAAAGGGGCAATGTTCACAAATCTTAAAGTCTGTCTGACTAACGAACGAAAAGCTGTGAACACATTCATGACTCAGTCTTTTAAAATGTATGCACATTTTAAAATGGCGCCTCATTCGACAGCATTCAAAAAGATTGTTGTTGACGTTAATGAGCGAAAAGTATTATTATTGCAATTAAAGTGAGAAGGTGAGGCTGTCAAGAGAAGAAGAGTTTGATTTATGCCATTCGGTTGGCAAGTGAGGTTGAACTTGAACCACCTGCCATGTATTTGGATTGACTGATCAGATCACACCATTTCCCTATTTTCCTACATATTCATGAGAGAGGGGAAGACTTTTTTTGCTTTTTGCCCCATGTGGGCTCCAGTGACTTCTTTCCGATCAACACAATGCGTTCGATATATCAGTTTGGCACTGACAAATGATCAATGCCTTTCAAATATAGGCAAGAACCAATGTGTCGTGTCTCTGTACTCTTTTCTCCCTTCACAATCTCAATCTCTGTTTTGAATATTTAGGTCTGGTCTGGATTTAATCAGAAAAATCAGAACAAGTGAATATGAAGTATCCAAATATCCAAAAGAAAGCATACATGACGGCATGACTCATGTGGAGTGACACGGCAACTTTTGATGCAACTCAACTGTTCAGATCTCTTTTTGACCGTCCAAACATGACACCATTCTGTCACAAAGCAAACACACTCCAGTCAAGTCTCATTTACATGACATCAATACTACATAACTACTCCAATTTTATATCATCGTGCCTGTTGTTATGCTTTTTTTGTATGTGCTCATTTGAACACCGCTGACAAATGTCTACTTTTTTACTATACATTTGTAGGATTACCGTTTATAACAGTTTTAACACAATTATTGGAGTGTTCTTGTTAAAGCTATATTTTGGATCCGTTTTTTTAGAAAAAATCTAGTGAAAACGAAAACTGATAAGCAAATATAAATATTTTTGCTAGAAAGCTGAATGTAATGACGAGGGCTCATTTTATAGCGTGAGGTCATTATGCCCGATGCCCACCGCTCGCCTTGACCATTGACCACTTTTCGGAAAAATGAAGGAAAGAGATGAGATAAGAAATCGAGCTTGTTCCTTATCACCCCGGTTGGATTGTCGTTTTTGCACTTTTATTGCTACGTTAATGAGACCTTTTGAGGTGTACTCGTTACGACTGTTTTTTATACAATAGCAATCATCCAAGATAAAAGAAATAAATACCTTTTAATACTTTTTTGACTTATTGCTTATAGAAACTTGCCTCCTAAGTGGATGCGAGTGCACAAAGCAATTTCAGACAACATTTCGTCGTCGGGGCAAGTTACAATTGCAAAAGGATTAGAAGCAATAAAACAATAAAGGAAACCTCATTATTTACTTTAATTATTTATGATGCGGTTATCTCCCTAAAGAATTATACGTTTTATTCAGCAACGCGACATTTAAAAAATTATTCATTTTGTTTTATTTTTTTATAAAGGTTAGGAAGAACCATAGTTTCTTGATGAATGGGCGATATAACATAGGAACGTCTAACGTCTCATATCAAAGACGAAAACTAATGGTTTGCATGCATTTGCGAAGAACGAAGGAAATCCCATTGGCACAAATGACTTGCACTTTGCACCGACGAGGACCCCGTTTTTTCACTACGATGTCAACAGGGTCGCACTCAAAGTTTTGAGAGATTTGCTCCGTCAGCTGGGTACTTGGAGGGGCAGCAGTGGGTGAAAATTTGTCCATGAGCTCACAACCTTTGGCATTCATAGGGAAATCACACTCTTTCTTTCGACGATTAAAATGAAGACCATCCGGACAGCTTTCCAGGCGGAAGTGACCGTCGTTGCACATTGTAAACATTTCACAGTAATTGCGGAATGTGATATTCACTTGTCCTTCCGGTGGACAATCTTCCCCTGTAATTGGCTTTGAATGACAATTTGATACGACTTCATAATTTAATTTTCACAGATTTTTATGACATTTCATCGTGTGACATGGCATTTTTGGTATTAATATTACTTACCTCTGTCCACTTCGTATGTTCCAAGTGTCCACTTGATACTAGTGAGATGCACAACGTCAAAAAATGTAAATAATGCATGCTTCTAACAAAAAATAGTTTTTTATTATGCAAAAGAACGACTTCTCAAAAAATGACGTAACCAGAAAAATTTCATGCAAATGGCTTGTCAATGTGTTTTTTCTCGCTTCCGCACTTTCAGGGAATTTGAGACGGTGTTCGAGTGTTCACTTTCGTGTCACTGTATCTAACTTAACTACTAAACCCAAAAAGTTTATTCCGAAAAAATAGGGGCAATGTGAGTTCATGGAAATAAAGGCAATGGAACAGGAACGACGCACTTGAGACTTGACCCTCATTTGACACTGTCACAAAATAATACGACACGCAAAAGAATGATTAAAATTATCAGCGGATTAAGTCTTAATCCAAAGGTGACAATGAAAATTGTCACTTGACATGTGCTCTGTGAGCTGTGAACAAGATGAACCAAACTCCAATTTGTTCCCATCAGAAAACTTGTACATTCCTTTTTACATTGCGTCTTGAGGGACATCAAGTCACGCCAAGTCAAGTGGGATGGCAATTCTCTCAATGCTTATTGGTTTCTGATTAAAATCAATTATCGTATTGATCGAATCTGCATTAAAGCAATTAAATAAACCAAGGTCGATTTGTCTTCGTTTTGTCAAGAACTTTTACGTTTTACCATTCACCCTGTGGAAAATGGAGGTCAGAAATTTACTTAATTGTTTAGTATTAGTTGTATGGTTGTATCCTGTAATAAAAAACGTAATTGGAATTTGGGTATTTATAATCTATCTACTAAACATTAATAATTAAGTTTACATATTCTCTTATTAATGTATGGAGTTATAGTTGAACAACATGAAATTACATTTTTTGTGAAATTACGCACCTTCACGCATGCACAGACAATAAATTAATGTAATTCACACATTATACTGGTGAGATTTCATGAGAAGGGATCCAGAGACGAGCGTTGTTGTGTTGCATTGTACACGCTCAGATTTGACGAGTTGAACAATAAGGGCTAAATGATAGTCAAGGTGAGTTGGTAAGGATAACGAGGTGCGATCTCACACAATGAGCTCATAAATGTGTCCAACTGTCCAAAATTGGACTTAGGACCAGACCGACCCTTTAATATTAAGCCTCATCCTCATTTAAGTGTCTCTTGTTCTGTTTATCACCGTTCTTTGTTAGTGAAGGAGGCCAAAAAACCAAAAATTATCGTCCATGAATGAAATGAATGTTCATCAAATTTTTTTAGAATAATAATACCTTTAAGGGCTCAAGAAGATGATAAAAGGAATTGTGTTGCGAATTATAATGCAATGCACTTAAATAGCATTTGGTCAAATGAACCTGTATTCAAAAAACCCAAACGCGTTTGACAGGTGAGAGAATTATTGCATTTTTACTTTTTTAGTCGATGAATATCGTAGGCACGTTTCTTCACCATTTTTAATCATAATCTTACACAATGCGTCGTCGGTCGTCGTCGTTCATTTTTGATTACTCGTGTCAATTCACTCATGTGTGTAAAATCTTTGGAGATTGAAATGAGCTCATTTGCATAGAATTTTATGGCGGGATGATGAGACTCATTATGAACCAGCCGATGATACAGATAAGGTGCGACGACGGCCGGTGGCCTCCCACTCATTGAAAACTAATGGGGATGGAATAACAATTGTCGTACTTTACATAGGCGGTGAAGGTATGTAATCAAAGGGAAACTAAATTGACATCAATGCAGACCACAAGGGAAGAAGTGCATAGCAGTTTTGTCAAACAAATAATAAATGGGCTTGGGTTACATTTTGAAACGTGGACATTTTTGAGATCGATGTCGGTCGGGTGGACAATGTCAATATGCGTAATGACAAGAAAGATGACCAAACCCTTGATTTTCCCTTTAGATTATTGTCCTAAAGAAATTGAGTCTGACCTGCTCTCACGCGATGTATAATTCCAGATCATAAGGTAATAAAAAAGGAAAACGGAAAACAATACGCTTGCGCTTTTCTGGTTTCTGTTTTGAATTGAATTGGTCAAAGTGGTTAACGCGAAAACGCGTCATATTAAGAATTAATGAACTGGTTTTGAAGATTTTTGATGCAGTTTGCATGCAAAGGAGAAAAAAAGACCAGTTCGTATTAGTTTCATGTGCTCACTTGAAGAGAGAAAAGAGGGAAGATTTACAACCGAATTTGATGGCTTTGATACAGTTTAGGTTTTTGTGCACATTCTCTCTGTCTTATAGTGTATGTGATGAGTGAAACAAAAGAGAGAATGTAATGAAAAAAAAATGTTGAGGTCAAACACCGATTGCATGCTTTCGTCGTAAAATGTCCAGAATACGAGCTCATCAAAATGATCAAATTGCCTGAGCATCCTATTTCACCATTTCACTACACTTGCACTTTTTCTCCCACAAATGAACACAATATTGGATTAACTGCCGTGGGAAATCTAGGGTTTTTGAAAGTCGTTAAATAGTCATTTACCATCAAAAAATTGCAAATCACTGGAATTCAAACATCAAAGCAATAATTACAATAATTTCGAAAAGAATTCCATTGAAAGTTTGATTTCGATTGACAATAACTTTAATTCAGTATAAAATGGAATTTAAATGAAAAAAGCACCAGGGTGCATTTCTGCACTTTGTTTCCGTGAGGGAATGGATCCGAATTTTCTCATGTTGCAAAGCAAAAAGCGCGACGAGATTTGATTTCTGAAGAGAATCTCTTTGATTTTCAGGGAACATGGACTAATTTCGTCCAGTTCATCTTTGCTAAATGGAAAATGCTGGTGAAATAAGAGTGTTCTTTTCCTTGTTGCCCTCTCGCTTCTTCTACAACTTCGTTTCCCCGTGTCATTTCAATTTACCTCTGTTCTCGTAAAAGTGTGCATAAAAGGCTCTTAACAACCACCCCTTTGAACAGTGTTTTTAGGAATATACTCACTGACTGAATGAAAAGGGGTTATAAAAACGTCGGTTTGAATTTGGGGAATAAAGAAAAAAAGCCTCTTTCCCCACTCCGTCACTCACTTCATTAGATTAGTAAAGATTTTGAAAAGCCACTTGACATTTGATCCTTGAAGGGATACGGAGGGAGAACATATTAAAAAAGAAATGAAAGTATATAGTGTTTTTAGATTTTAGGAGGAGGTGGAAGAGAGTCCCCTTCGGACTCAAGAATCATGACGGCATGGCATATCGTAAGGAAACTTGATGAGATAACCTATCACAATGTTAAAAAGACGACGACAAGGTGCAGAGTGAAATAGGAGCGAAAGAGTCGTAGCCTTCTTAACTTAACTGTAAAAGGAGTAATGACTCAAGTACATAAAACCTCATGGAAAATAATACTCCACAACTCCACTCTGTTAATAAAACTGGCTCCTACTTCTGTCATAAGGGATCGTTAGTGACCCATGTGCACCTTTGACTACCTTGCGCCTTTTGGCCTGGCCCCAATCTCAGCCCAAAAGATGTTTTTTCACTTTTTCTCCTTTTTACGATCTTATTATCTTCAAAGCATGACTAGCCACTATGCATTACGTCATCTTTCCGTTGTACAGTAGCTGTTTTTGAGCATGGAATATAACAAAACTCTGCATTTTATCAGAGTCATTGTCCTTCTTCTTGTTTATGTTTATCTCTTTCTTCTTTCTCTCGAGATGTCCCACTGTGCCCTTAAACAAGAGTTTAGATTCCAAACTCTATAATATGACCAGATAACTGTGATTGAATGATTTGGAGTCGCCTGGCTTTTTTATCTTCCTTTGCGTGTGTGTGTATTTGTGATACTGAAAAAGATCTCAAATGAGTTCCGCTATCGCTCTTATAAAGGAAACCTTATTACACTGCACTGCTCTGATACAACACAAATCGTACAGTATTTATAAGAATGCGTTTGATATTCTACACCTGAAGATATCCAGAAGATGCGTAATTACAGGCAGCCCAATTAATGATAGGATACAGCCGAATCCTTTCATCTTCTCCTGTACGTCGGATCCGGATAATGAAAGGATTGCAGAGCAGTCTTTAATTAAAGTCACGTGTCGCGTTGTGCATCTTCAATTTTTTAACGTCAGTTTTTTAAAAAAACATGCTGGTGCTAATGCATTCGAATGTCACAAAGGACAGTGGAAGAAGGACGAAGGGTCGTAAAAAAATTTGCACTTGTGCTAAAGCTATTTGTCGAGTAAAATTTCTCAAAGAGACCGACGTCATCGCCGAATGTAAAAAATTGCAGATTCACTGCACAACTGCACTTGAATTTCTTTTTATGCTGATTGTAGATTCTAGCATCAGGGAAATCGAGATGATGTTTCACGTGCTTCCCATTTGCCTTGCCTATTTTTAGGTAGGCGTTTTGTCACCTTCGAACTCACTCCCCAAGTTTTGCATTTATAAGCGACGTTAACAATTTGCCATAAAGTTTTTTGCAACTATAATAACTTGCCATAAGTTCCGGTCCAGTGAAGAGAGGCAGCGGGGCGGAAAACGACACGCGCTTCAAATTCGGAGTCACTCAGCCATACTTTATTAGTATTGTTCACAAGCACAGAATTTGTATTTTTCCTTCCAGAAAAGCAGGTAGCAACTGAAAATTATATACTCAAAATAATCTCAAAAGTAGCAAAATAAAAATGTTTTGTTCAAAATATTAAAACTGTAAGATTCTTGGATGTTCTTTTTGTTCGTTGGAGCTAATTTTAAACTGGAAAGAAGATTGCCGTTTCATTGTACTTGAAAACTGTGGCAAAAGACAATGCAAAAGAGAAAATGAAAAGTTGAAACTTGAAAGCACAAGTCTGAGAAACACGAGAAAGAATTCGCCATGTAATAACGTTGATGGTGGATGCTGCTGTCCCAGCTCATACCGTAATAATGGGCGACAAGTGAATCATTTTTGAGCAAATTTTTGAGAGTAGTTTTTTTAGGTCGTGTGTTGGGTTATCTGTGTTTTCAGGATGATAATGATGATCATTTGAATAAAAGAGTGCTCTTGCCGAGAGACTTGAAAGGGCAATTTGAAAAGCACAAGCAAAAGTGGAGAGAATAAAACTCGAACAAAAGAGAAAAGTAGGAGAAAGAGATAAGAAAAGAGAAAAGGGGAGACGGAGGAACAGGCAAAACTTTAATTACCAACACATGTCCGTTTCACATAAGACTTTTGTATGAATATAAAAGACTGAAAATTAGTCTATTTGCTCAAACTTTCACCAATTACTTCCTCTCCCTGCTTTCCTCACCTTAATTTATAGCAAAAGAAGTCTTAATAACGAGACAAGGACATTTTCTTTTGTGCTCTCTTCCTTTTATTTTACAATTTTTCATTTCCGTATCGTCAATAATTTTTACGAAACGATATTTAATATTTTACAAATTTTTTTTTGTATTCAACTAACTATAAACTGAACTTTAAGATATTTTCTAGTCTACGTAATTATAACATTTCGTAATAATTTTGTTTCGGCGTTGTATTTTTCAGATGAAAATTTTCAAAATCTTACATACACTATGCACCACTTTTTCTGAAGATTCTTTATAACTCTAAGACAGGACAAAAGGAAAAATTCTAAAGAGAGTGTGGTGAAAGGATGTAAAAAGGAAGACGACGAGCCATGTGTATTCTCGAGACTTTATCATGCACCGATCAAAACTCATTTTCTTAGTTAAACACTCAAGAGTCCTTTTGTAACTTGGAATGTGACAAAGAATCACATCTTTCCCAAGTA
Organism: Harlomillsia oculata; assembly: GCA_019776145.1. Taxonomy (NCBI): domain Eukaryota; kingdom Metazoa; phylum Arthropoda; class Collembola; order Entomobryomorpha; family Oncopoduridae; genus Harlomillsia; species Harlomillsia oculata. Next base: position 22,800 of record JABASF010000629.1, read on the forward strand.
CCACCAAGTTTTTGATTCATGGGTGGGCTGCAACACACACGCTCGCTCTTTTACATTCTTTTACGTTTTTTGTATAAAGAAAATATGATTTACACACGTTTACTGTATGAATGTTAGTTTGAGCTACTTTTTCTAAAAAAAAATAATAAAAATACGTGTGCTTGGAAAAGTTTTTGAAAATGCGTTAGTAGTTAGTATTATTAGTATTTGGATATGGAAATGGAAATGGAATTCTTTGGGAGACAGGATGTTTGCATCATTTTGCAGTGTTTATGTTTACTACTCCAGAAGTTAAAGTTTGGAAAGGAGATATTATAAAATTTTGGTTTTCTCGGTGACCAAGCTAGGAAGCTGGAGTTGGATGAAGTAGAGGAAACGTATAAAATGTAAATAGTGTGTCCCTGCGGACTCATGTGGAAAGACCTTGGTTCCTTGTCGCAGAGGGACTTGGGAAATTTAGTCATGGCAAAAGTTGGTGTGACACTGCACTATGATTAAGTTGGCCACACAAGTTCACACATAGGCACTTAATAACACCCGCACCAACCACATTCATTTTTTCCTTGCATTTTGATTAATTGCTCCTTTCTAACGAAAGCAAAGCCACCTGCTAAGAATCCCGCCCGCCCGCCGATTTCTACTGGAAGCAATGAGTGAAATCGTAAAATCTGAGTGCATGTGTCAACGTCAACTTTGAACCTTTCACTTGTGTTGTGTACTACATTAGAACGGTAAATTAGCATTCTGAGCGGTTAAACGTGAATGCAGATTCGGAATCAACTTTAACGCTCTCTCTCTTTAGCATTTAGATAATGTCATTTGCCATTCGCGTTAATTGATCCAGTATGCCCAAATGACAAGTGCAAATGGCTCAGGTTGTCGTTCGTCGTGGTGGTGGCATGGACATGGCCCACCACCAACCAAAACAACGCGACAATTTCGATGCAAATTACCAATTTGGCGAATCTACAAGAACGTCCCTGTAGGTCGCCTTGCAGGTCAAATGTAACAACTAACAACATAAAAGCAATTGGAAGGTGAGTTGTAATGAAAGAATTTGCAAATGCTTAAACACGACCACCGTTATTGTCCGTTTACCTTTTTTTCACTGTAGACTTGAACGTTTTTGGTATTTGGTATTCGCCCGTTTAAACTCATTGTTGCACTAGAACCTGACTCTTGAGGCAATTAGAGCCCTGTGGGATTGACAGAAGCCGAAAACGATGCTTCAAAAGAAAATGATCTCAACAATGCTCAGGTGATTAAAACCAGTGCAAAAAGCAAGAAAAGCAAAGCAAGAAAAGCATCTGTGCAAAATTCCTTGGGGTTGGGTTTCCTTCACTTTAACAAGCTGGGTCTTCAATCTCTAAAGAGCATTTATTTGTCTGCTCTTCATTATCGATAGCCGGGCGGAAAAACCTTTGTCGGACGACGGTCAATGCGGCTATACTGCGACGACTTGATTTGCAAGTGAATTACGTACAGAAGACAATGAGAACCGAATACGATTTGCCAAATTCACATTCCACCTTGTCATTTTTTGCTTTGGAAACCTTGGATGGGGAGTCAGTCGTGCTTCTATACCCACCAGCTTTATAACCAAATGACAAAGTTTCATGTAAAAAAGATGCCGCGCATGACCTCACGAACCTTTTCTATTCAAAAGTGTATTGTAATTTAAGCATTTGTGTGAATTTGAATTTGCTTTTTATGCTTATCTTTAGTGCACTTTGAACTTAGAGGGGCAATTATTAATTTTTATAATGCAGAAAGTGCATTAAGAAGGGCAAATTATGAGCTATTTGTCGTTTTTGGTTGACTGGGTCCCAACACGGAATAATAAAATGAGAAGAAAGGGATAATTAATTTTATCTTGGTCATTGAAGAGCAACACTGAAATGTCTACTTGCTCCGGAAAGATAAGACGAGTTTTTTCCCACGCACACTGCTCAAAACTCAAAAGGTGGACAGATGGTCTGTTGTGTGTAAAAATTTGTCATAATTAGTGCAATGTCTCCATGCGTTTTTGATTCTTATTGGNGACAGATGGTCTGTTGTGTGTAAAAATTTGTCATAATTAGTGCAATGTCTCCATGCGTTTTTGATTCTTATTGGCTCCTTCTTCAGCAGTCCCCAGAAGTGTCCTTTGTTTACAAACACACAACTTGAAAGTGATAGAATGAGATCAAGTCGAACACTGTTTTGAGAGGTCGAGTTTGCATTTACTACAATTTTGTGTCGTAAATCTTCTGAAAGTGCTCAGGTTTCACAAAACAGCGGACTTGATACAGAAACAAAAGTGACCACATGGAAAAGACACCATTGGACAGTTGGGGCCCGCGTGTGTGACTCGACATGACTTCGGTATGACTTTTTCAATGAGGATATGCATTACACGGTTTCTCAAATCGTTCAGTTTTTTTACCTATCACTTTTTTGATATGCAAAGTAAAGTGAAGAATGTCGAGGAAAATGCAGTCTCGACTGCATCAACTTGCGGCGGTATTTCGTCCTTTTGTATACAGACAGGTGCAGGTGCATTCTTGACTGTGATTTGTATTACGACAAGAATGCAGCAACGCCATGTCGTGTCACTTTTGCGATTATATGCATTTTCAAAATAGGCACAAAATGTAATAGAAACATTCATCAAAATTAAATTCAATTTCAAAAAAATCCATGAAAAAGCTGTTGGTTGGTGTTTACGACCACAGTACTACAAGGACGACGACGCGTTGAGATTGCGTAATCATTATTCTTGAAAGTTTTCGGTGTATAAAACAGACCGTAAAGAAAGTGAAATGCAGAAGCAAAGAATAAAGCAAAGAAATGCATTATAAAACTATAAACAAGAAGAATTCGAAGTGGTCAGCTGTGTTCCTTGATAATTTGTATTTTATGGCATCTTCCCATTTAATTGTGTGTCAATTGGGAAGATGTGGCGCCAATTTCATCCCTGTCTCGGTTCTCAATCCGGGCTTGGAAAAAAGTGATTGAATTGAAACATGAAAAGTGCAGTGTGCATTGCATTGACATGTAAGAAGGAGTATAAATCTTGAAGTAATTTGTTAGTTTTATTGCTTGGTTTGGTGGATAATGCGGAAGATTGAGTGCCGACGCGGATTTCACTGTAGCTTCCTTTGTAATTAATGGGTTTCCATCCATCAATTTCCTAGCCAATGACCAAAGGGAAGCTTATCCAACCTACTTTTACAAAGGAGACCTCATTACACTCAGTACTAAGAGTGAAGGTGACTCGGTGACCTCCATTTTCCAGTCAGCTCAACACATGAAGTCTTGCGGTGATTGGTGATGTGTTGAAAGAGATGAATGCAGATGACGTGTTGTTAATAAACTCAGCGGGAATCACACTCCGTCTAAAGAAAGTAACTTTGGATGGAAAATAACCAATTTATTCCAAGGTGCTCATTACGCTATTTAAGATTACAGAGACTTGCTCAAGGATCCTTCAAGTTCAAACAATTATAACTTTGCCAATAGGTTATACAAATTTTTAAATCCTGATGAACATTAGCTAATTAACAATCTTGACTAATTAAAATTTGTGTACGCAAAGTCGGCAAAGTAGTCGCATCCAATTTCAAATTTTTGAGTCAAAATATTTAGGGGAGGATCAAGAAAACATGTATCCAGGTATATACATGGATTCACATGGATTGGACTTAGACTTCTCTGAACGATTGCACTTATTTAAGCGTAAGCCTGTGAAGAGTTTAATTGACACGATAGTGGTGGCGAGTCCACTTTGTGGTACTCAAGGTTGGAGGTCAGTAGGCCCTGAGAATATGCAAGTTCCAAGCAGTAGATTGATGCTATTTGGTTATTTAAGTTGGAGGGAATCAAGTCAGTCAGTGGCAGTGGCAATGAAGTTGGAAAAATGGCCTGAACTGATTGGAGAACGGCCCACAAAGTAATCGGAACTGTGTGTGGAACAGGTTAAAGAAGGCAATTTCATTCCGGGAGATAAACTGCTTGTGGGATCTTGCATACTCACCTTTTCTAAGATTAATTGGCATTCCGAGCACAACAAACATCAGCATCTCCTCATCAGCAGCTTCCATCCAAACTTATCCATTGCCCTTCTGCCTTCTTGTCCACTCTTAAAGAACTGTTTGTCTTTATGATCTGAACGGAGGAGACAGTGTGAGAATGAGAGCGACATGTTCAAAGGTCATTCCGGAAGGGACCGTCATCGTTTTGGGCTACTGTGAGTAGCAAAAGACGGAGACCACCGACAGACACAAAGAACATGTTTTCTTAGGTGGCAAAATCTTCATTACTCTTGATTACAAAGTTACTTCTAGTCCAGTCAGGTCCAAGTGATAAAAGGAATAACATTATTATTGCCAATCAGTTTTCTTTAACAATTTTGTCACATAGTCAAAAAAAAACCTTTTGGCGCATGTTCTACAGTTTGTATGACAAAAACTAGCAGAATGACTTTTTGATTGACCTGACCTTGGATGGACAATTTTTCTACGTAAAATGAGACAGAAGAGATGAATAGATTACAAGATTGTAATGCTGGAGATTGCAAAAGAAAACATGCATAAGATCTTTCGGTCATGACATTCAACATGTTTGAATGTCAGTGTCAAATTACACAGAAGGAATTCACACGCACTAACAATAAGGCTCAAAGGGAAATGTTCAATGGCACATTACGTCGAGTAAATACCTTGCGAACAAGCCAACAAGTACGTCACAACAATAACAAAAACCACAACGGAATCTCTCAGGTTTTGTTGGTCTCACAGACTCCTCCTGGAGAATCAAGGATCTTCCACCGTTCCACCGTCTTATTTTTTCCCTTCTTTTTATTATCTCCAGAAAACATCTGGAAAGATCGTGTAGGAAAAGGGTTCCATGTTCCAGTCACATTGTTGCACTTGGACGAGTGCATTTGACTTGACATTAGTTCATCGTGACAATAAATAATGAATGTGCCATAGTGGCCCACAATTGTACGCTCACTTGTTCCACTGGCACAATTGCCCTGGCTTTTAAACACAAATGTGACAATGTAGAATGGTGCGATCAATCACGCCTTGAAGAAAATGCGATTTACAGAGACCACTTTATGCTGCATTCCTCCGTTCGAGATGCTTTGAAGCGTTTAATAACATTTACATTTTACATATCCAATTCCAAAGTGTACATCATCTTCGGATGTGAACGGATAAACAATGTAGTAATAACAAACAGGTGAGTAAACAGTACGTAATAAAATGCACCTGTATGTAGCCTGTACATTCCTTGGCTGAGAAAACAGGGGAAGTAAGTAGAGCGTAATTTAAAGAAATAATATTTGTGATAGTTTTGTAAAAGTGGAGAGCACTAAAAAACGTAAAAATAAATACTAGTGAAGTCAATGTGGAGGACGAAAGTGGAATGAAATTGTTTTTGTTTGCTTTGTTGTGCTATAGTAAGCATATATAAGCAAGACGATCCATCAACATTTAAGAAGGAACAAGATGTAGGAACAAGAAGAAGGAGTTCCAGAAATCAAGTTGGCAAGACGCAACAAGATAAATAGGCTACAAGACTTTCTTATCTTTGGTTCATATCGATAAATCTACTGAGGAATTGCAAAGGGACAAAAGGTAAAGTTGCGTAAGTTTGCGCAAACAGAGGCACCTTGTCAATTTACGGACACGACACACCAGGACAAAAAATGAGTGGACAAGTTAACATCGCCAGTGCAAATTATTCGCGAGGGACGGCTTGAGAGACGACGACGCAGCAACTGGCAGAGACTGATTGACTGCATTTTCCACGCAATGGAACATTAAAGGGAAGTTGAACTTGGTCTCGTCCGTCGTCTCACTCACTGCAGCATTTCAAATGTTCTCAATTTGCAGTTTTACCATTTTTGTCCACTCAGACCAAGTCGGATGAGAAAAATTGTCCAGATTTTTGCGCGTAGTTGCATGACAGGATTTGGATTACGCAGTGCAAGTGCTAGTGCGAGCGAACAAATGAATGTGACATGATGTGAAAAGTGATCTTGGCACTTGAAAGATCAAAACCTTTGTGTTGATTTTTTTCTCCGAGCGTTATATGTTACGACTTGACTTTTGTTAATTCGCAAAGTATAGCATGAGTGACAAGCATTGAAAGCCTCATGTGCGAATTCCTGCGGAGGAACAAATTACTGAAAAGAATTGCCACTACTGGTTTTGTATGTGACCTTTGCACTTTGTCTTCTGCTGCCGTGGCTCTACTGATTAAAGATAGTCAAATTGAGAAGAGTAACTTGAGGATAAATGACTCGGGCTTTTAATTGTCATATGCAAATGAGACTTTCAGTGCCTCAACAACCAAAAACCAATTTTCTCAATGATTCTTCTCCATAAATATAAATTAGGAAATGAAAATCCTTTTTCTTTCTCTCCATTAAAATGTTTAACGAACCATTGATTGCTAATGCTAATTTACATGTCAAATTAATTTATTATTTAATAATATTGTTTTCCTTTTAGAAAGCCATGCTTATTTACTACCGTTTTACACCTAAACTGTAAGTGAAATCATTTCTCTTTACGAAACGAAGAACAAAACTCAACCAAGCTAAATAAAAGTAGAATCTGGAGCATTTTCTCAGCAACAATTACGACGTGTAAAATGTCAAGTTGGAGTGGATGAGCCTTTTGTTTGCTACTGCAATTCCAAGTGAGAACTAGAACATTTGAGAGTAGTGGAAGGTGTGTTTGAACATGGAGCATGTAACCCTTTGAACAAGACAACAATAACAATGCCAACAGGAGACTGGAGAAATAAGTAAAAAAGTATTATTGAGTAGAGATAAAAAAAAGTGAAATGAAGTTGCACGGTTGCATTTCGGAATGGCAGATGGTCACAAGGCCAAGTTTTCAGACTTGGCATTCTAAACCTCTTTAAATTGTGTGTTACACACATGAACATTTCAACAAGTAGCAAGATAGGTAAGAGGCAAACCCTTAACAGAATAATAACCCTTTGCATCAGTATCATCGCCACACACAATTGTGTCCCTTTGCATCCCTTGAAAACATCTTCCAGTCTTTTTGTAGTTGTTCACCTGAGAATGAGACTCTTGAAATTCGAAATTGTGGGAAACAGTACACAGTCTGTGGCAACTGGCAACTGGCAACTGCCAACTTGAACGTCGTGTCTTTACACTTTACAAATATAAAATGCATCAAAATCTAAGACAACAACCCGTGGTTACATTTTAACTTTTAATATTATTATGGATGCGAAAAATGCGGGGGTGCAATGTAATATTAAACAACGTTGAAATAAACGGACGAACGTAAAATGTAAAGATTTTGTGAACTGGATTGACTTCTCCAGGCAAGTTTGCTGGAAACGAACCCACCCAAGGAGCAGTCACGAAATGGACAAGTAGACTTCATCTCACACGTCACTCTCAACTCATCTCTTGCGATTGCATTCCAAAATTCATAATATGTATTATACTGAACGTTGGCTAGCTTATTTCCCATTGTCTCCTGTGTAAAACTTATCTGTCTACTTATCAGTTTTCGTGCAAGGATTTTGGTTTTTTGGCTCAGCTTCTGTTTTCTCCAGTGCTAGCATCACAACAATCCTTCATTTGAAGATTATAGACGTTGTTCCCTTTGCCTTAAGATTATAATGGGCACAGCGCAATGTAAAAGTAATGATGATCACAAAACGAGGTGCATGAGGCAGCAGGGGCTCCTTCACGTCGGCCTTCCTCCGGACCTTCAAAGGGTCTCTGCATAAGGGATAAAAAGCATAAAGAACTGCTTTTTTTGTTACAGGTGTCTGCTCTGTCTATAAGTGATGTATTTACTTTATGCTTGTTTGTTTGATGTTTAGTTTAGTGTAGTACACTTTCAGTTTGATGCTCCTGACTGCTTCAAGTCACACTGACCCTGCAGGCTCTGTTTGAAAAAGTGACGGTGAAAAAGCTGGGAGCCACGACGGGACACAATGCGCAAAGCTAACTTGTACACACTGCCATAAATCTTAAGAAAGGAGATTCTCATCAGATGAGATGGTGATTGCAGTTGAAATTCTATTAGGATATGTTCATAATGACATATTCGTACTGATTCATTGCATATTATGTACGTCTGTTCACGTCGGTCTTGTTTTCTTTCGTCTTTTTTCATCTGCTTATTCAAATATGGCCGGTTTTGACGAGTATTTGAATAATATTCCCAAGAGATCTTTATCCAAAGCTTTGCGTAAGAGAGGAATCTTGTAAAGCGAAATGTTAGTCGATCTGAGATATGACCACCAAAAACCAATCCCAGCAAAAATGTTTTAAAAATGTGACGAGTGCCAAATGATATAATTGCAAAAAATAAACTGGTTGACAGGGACCCAATGGGGAATCTGACTACAGCTTTTATTTGGAGAATTTGAGACCTAAAGGTGCAAACGTACATGGATAATCTTAAAAATGGAGCAGAAGCAGTTTTCTGCACTGCAACATTGTCGCAGCAGTGGAGCTAAGCAGATAAAATAATCATACTGTTTTTTCTTAACGCATACAACAACGGAGTCAACGCACATTCATTTTTATTCTTTTCGAACTGGTTTTCTGATTTTGAATTAAAATTGAACATGAACACATTGGACTGAAAATTGCCCAATCTGAAGTCATAAAATGCAAAATTATTGAACTGACATTAAATAAAAGACTTTTCAATGCAATAGTTACTAGTTAATTGACCAAATCTTGGAAGACGATAGAGAATGTAAGTTTTTAGGAATAAGGTTGTAACCCGTTGTAACCTATTATTCGAGCGATTTCATTTATGTGACCATCTTCAAGTCATGATGAGGAGTCAAATGTGCTCATTTGAGTCTCATTTAATGTGACGATTTGTCTGGATTTATATTCATGTGGAAAGAGCGAGCGTTGCGTTGTGCGAAGCATAAACCTGAGCCTGTCGTAGCCTCGCATTGATATTCTGTGATTCTGACCCTTCATGCTGATTTATCAAGTAGGCCAAGACTTGGACTTCAAGTTGTTCATGCCGTAAAATTTAATTGGATATAAATTGTCAAAATTGTGCAGGAGTCCTTTGTCCCCGCTTAAAACTTGTCAACTACCATCATTTCAAGTTGTCTTGCTTATAATGCCGCTCTTCTTGAAGCAAAACAAATGGCTATGCGACATCAAGCATCAGCCAGCGTTCAAAAAATGCCTCGAATCTTAAATGTTAAATCTCAAAGGGAGTTCTTTTCATTTTAGAGACTTAACTTTTTAGAGACCACGAAATCACGAAACCACTTGGAGCCATTATTGGAGATGAAGACTTTGGATGATTGGACAACGACCTATTACATAACATTTTCCTGAAAACTAAGAATTTGCTAATTTATTAATTGATGCGCATTCGTCTCGAATTCGTATCTCTGAAAATTCTTACGCCGACTCTTTGTTATACAAGTTATACTTAAACTCGCAGTTGACCAACCCTTTTATAAAAACCCCATTTACAATGATAATGCAATTATTCACGTCATTAAACGCCTGAAAAAGTCCTTGTGCATCACAGTCAATATCATCCCGCTCTCAGAAGAGGTTCAACCAGGTATCACAATGAGAAAAGCAGTTCTGACGCTGACGCCCAGGGCTTTTGCCTCCATTTCATTTTACATTTAAAAGAGATAAACATTTCAATAAGCTCTTTTTACTTGAGCTAAATGAGACAAGGTGCTCATCTTTTGTTTTGTCCAGTTGCACTTGGTGAACCTAAACTTGCCCCATGTGAGCTGCGTCGGACTCCACGAAATGCTCGTAACTCGCTCAGTGTGAAATCCCAGACGAGTCGATGAGACAGTTGCATCGTGTCTAACGCATAGTCATCAAAGATTTGTTGCGACTTTCCCGACTACTACGCACAATTAAAGAAACAAAAAATTATACACTTTCGCGAAGATTCCGACGGCTGCTTTTGGCGTCGGCGGCAACGAAAAGCAAAAACACTCAGGAAAATTAACTGCGAACAATAAAGTTGTACTCTCAAAAAATGTCGCCTTTCGTCTGCACTCTGCAATTCTTGATCTCACGTCGTTTTTATGTTTCATTTTGCCAACTTGAGCTAAAAAAGTCGCTTCATGAAGTTACTACATAAAACCACTTGTTTTTAGAACAGGGTTGAATGCTGAATTGATGATTGCTATGTCAGTACTTAAATTGTAATTCCCACTTGATGAAACACATCTATTCAAATTCAAGGTGCATCCATTGGCATTTTCTGTTCATGGGTGAGGCACGGCTCGCGAAGCAAGTTTGAGGCAGTTTCATTTTTAAACCTTGGGCGGTGAGGAGAAAATTAGTACCTGAAAACTCAAACTGAGTCCAAATTACAATTGCTAATAACAGATTTCATCGATTAAAATGTAATGAGAGCGTATTAGAAAAACGATCAATTTATAATTTATTTAACTCGGTAGCATTATATCAGTACTTTTGTATCATTTTTGCAGCAGACTTTAGAATTTATGGAATTTATTAACGTGTTTTAGCAAAAAATCAGCACAAACAGTGCATAATATACTATGGTTTTGATATTTTCGAAATGTATTATTTAAAAAGGCTAATGAGGCCAAATATTTGGCCTATAATAAATAATGATTGGTATAGAATGAAAGTACAAGGAGTATAGAATTAAATAAACAGCCCCTTTTTGTCTTGAGGCAAAAGTGAGAAGCAGATTCATCGTTTTTGTTTGATGGTCATGCAACAAAACTGTTTTCATTAAATGAATGTGCTTCCTATAGGAAGTCAGTCGAACGTATATAAATGTGTGAGTTGAGCAGTTGAATGTAGTTTTGGTCTTTGGTCTACGGTCATTTTGCAAAAATGTGTAATTTAAAGCAATAATTATATGTTGGAAAGAAAATATAAGTTTCTTTATCTCGAGTCAATTGAGACCTTTTTACTTCTTCCAAAAACTAAACTTATTCTTGACATGATCAACGTGTAACTTGAGACTGAGACTTGAGACATGCTACGATGCTATGATGCTACTACGTACATCCAAATGGCAATGGAATTTATTCAGAAATGGAATTATAAGATCATTTAAAATTACAATTTCAATGGAAGTCGTTAAGCCTCAAAATGGAGACTAAAAATTTCGTCAATACTAAGAACTGCCTGCGACCCACACACACTGGAGAAAAAGCAAAGATTAAGAAGAAAAGGGAAATTTACGACTGTCGACACGTTTGGTTTCCAATAATTTTGCTCCTAATCTTATCCGCAACAAAAACAAAATAAACTCTAGTCATTTTTCTGCCTTATTTTCCCTTTGCTCATATTTTACTGCTAGTATGTCTTAAAAATGAATGGAAAAATGTGTACGAAGCCCTAGTTATTTTTGTGGTTTTTTTTTGCGACCTGGGGACGTAATTGGCAGTAAAGGTGAGTAGAGAAAGAGAAATAAAGTGGGAAAGACGGAAGTAGTAGTTCCACAATACTTTCACCATTTCACTCACCGCAATGCACGAAAACACAATAGGAGAACGAACGTGTAATACCTTTCCTATCTTTATGTGCTTTTCGGGTCTGAATAAATGTTATCTGTTGCATGCTGTACAATGCTTTCGGATTCGGTGTTAGTGTTAGTATATATATTGTGTCGTGTGTGGTGGTGTGCCAGCGTTTTTTTACGTTTAGATTTTTTTCCTACGTCGTTTCACTACCTTTTTTGGAGAAGTAGAAAAATGTGGGTTATTGAGCGATTGGGAAATGACCAAATGTGACTCCTAAATCAACGCATTTTTCTGCGTTTTCTTTTGTGTGTCCAAAGTGGTCAATACCTCAATCCTCAATACCTGAAAATTTCGTAATTGGTGAATAGAGAAATAGAGTAGCCAACCCGATTCTCCTTCAGGTTGCACAATGTATAAGAAATGGAAGGTGTTACCCTGTTCTAATGAAAAATAGGACTTGGACTACATGTGAATGCAAACGAATGCAAGTGCAAGGAAACATCTTAAAAAATAATCTTCCATTCACTTTTTCCTTTGAATACGTTATAGGTGAAAAGGAGATGGTGTGATATCTACGTACGTGTACATTCGGCTTTTTTCATGGGCACTACGAAATGAATTTAGATTTTATAATAATAAAAATGTTTGCGTTACATTACATCTTTAATGCTATCGGGAGTAGACATCGGGGAAAGAAGACGTAAGCATTGAAATTCGTCCTCATCATCTGTCTACAACTCATTCAGGATGCTCATTCACATCCATTGTGAATAAGGTAAAACGGCAATAAGTGCAAGCTCATGCTCAGCGTATGGTACGCAAGGTGAGTTTGACGATGAGACCACCCGGTTCAAAAAAACAGAATAGTGGTCATTAGACGGAATGCAGAATCATCCTTGCATCTTCCTTTTCCTTTGCTTGTCTTATCGCTTTTTGGTCGTGTACACAATCCTTTTGGTGCAAGAAGCGATAGATTGCCACTGCATGCTTAACACAACAACAACAACATAACAGTCGAGTCAACATTCACCTTACCTGTTCATTATGCAGAGGTGTTCAGCGTCTAGTTCAATTGGACAGGTGAGTGAGAATGAGAGAAGGCCGTGTCATCACGTTTACACCATGCAAAAATGAAAATCTTTCACCATTCTTTTTT
>JABASF010000630.1:0-35452 GCA_019776145.1 Harlomillsia oculata
AAAGGGAAGCACAAGATGATAAATCTATTGTGTCCTGCACTTGGCGTGGTTGAGTGCGCAATTGGATTACTGTTTCAACACACACATTTGATGAAAAGAATGCTTGTCTACGACTGAGATGAAGATGAAACTAAAACTACAGGACTTTCACTTTCCCGTCCGGAAGAGTCTCAAGTGAGTCAGTCAAATAGAAATGAGATAGCATTCCACAGGCTACACACAGCAACAACAAGTCTACACTCCGTACACTTCATGCTCATCTGCGGCTCTTCAGGAGTACATACAAAATTCCACAAAATTAAAAGAGCAGCAGTGTCGAAATAACTTTGACAGTATTTTTCACATTTTCAACCTTTTCCCAAGGGAAAATAAAAATAAGTAGAGGAACCCGATTTCTTGTAAGTGGTCGGTTTCTTCTAGCGAAGGCTCTGCTCTGCTGACAGATACGTAATATAGCAGCAGCGTTATATTATATAATAATACGCGTCCAAATAGGGGAATATAAGAATATGAATAGGAAATTTATGCCATGAGTAGTGTAACGTAAAAACTACAACTATAGTACAGTATAACATCATCAATGCACTTGACGAAACTTCAAAAAGAAATGTATTACGTTCAGAAAATATTACCGTTGCTGGGTTTCGGAAAGTTGACTTTAGATGAAATATTCCGTAGACAATGGGATTCGCTGCGCTATTAGTGCATGCGAATAAAAAGAGAGCCTTCTGAATCCGCTGGTCAAGTTCTTGGGCAGATGAGTAGTCAATCCAATACCTATGTAATTAGTAATTAGAAACGTTCTTTTAGCATTATACTAATTCAAGTATGACACAAAATTTAACATTAATTCCGAAAATCCCTATAGGGCAGTTTCCCGGAATCATATGTGAGTATTCATCCCAGATGTTACATGAAATTTAATCGCGAATACTATACGAGTCATGTTGTTGTATGCTGTCATATAGTAACACTTCAACTTTGTATGAAATAGTAGTCCATGTAGTCATCACACGGATTTCAGTTACATAAAGAGATCAGAGAATTCGCCGCTTATGTAATTGATCGGATTACATGCTTTTAAGCCTAATTCGGTTACCGACACAATCGGGGAACGACGATATTAAGGACTTTTCGTATCGTTCATTATGCACAATGTCCTAGAGTTATAATAACTCACACTACTGCAAAAAGAAAATAAACAAAGTGAAACTTGAACTCACCAGAGACACATTACGTAATACGGAGTCCAGCAAACGAAGAAAATGACTACAATGCAAACCGTCATTTTGAATGTTTTTAACTTGGCTTTGGCAAAGTTTCCCATTCCGGAACGACGGAGACCATCTAAGAGATCAATTTTTAAAAATGCTACATTAAAGCATACTTTAACAAATGAAGTCAAGCATTCTTGATTGCTGTGCAAAATTGTAAATTAATGCAACGACAGTGTCAGCAATTTTTCAGTGAAAGCTATATGACGAGCAGCTACTACATACTATATACATATACACAGTACTATCTTATATACATTAATTAACATGTAATGATCCAATATGTAAAATACGAAGCTGACTCGTCAGCTACATTAAATTCTTTTGCGTCATCTAAATTAAATACCATGTTAATGTGTATGTGTTTTAAGTAAACTTATGAGCCCAACAAAACCACGAGTTCTTTTGTAATTAAATGGACCTGTGTTAAATAACTGTTTGGCAATCACCAAGAAGTGTCCAATAAACTTTGTCTTTCGTATTTCTTAAAGAAGACTTAGTGCTTTTGGACCAACTTGTTCACCGTGTTGCATTAACGTAAAGCGATAATTTAAGTTAGCAAATCACGGTTTGAACTGAAAACTCGAAAATCAGCAGTGATATTGAAAATGTTGAAAAGGTGTATGCTCGTCAATCATCATGATCATGCCACAGCAAATGCAATTAAGAATAGGAGTGCATATTTTCGACGTAGAAATTGTGCTGACGCTGACGCGCTGAGTGAGCACTTAGTTGCGCTTTTGTATGGGTCTTGGCCTACAACATATTGAGTGCGTTTTCAGACCACTGTAATTCTGCAATAACTTCATCAACTGTTACACTACACTAATATAAGTACAAATTACATTTTGTTCATTAGTGAGTGTGTGTGCAATGGAAACCACATCACACACCGGTACATTCACACTTCGCACTACACTTTCAATTGTAGGTTGGCGTTGACACACGTTAGCGTTAGTGACGTGTCTAGTTTCGTTCGGTTCGCCGTGGAACTCTCGAGTGCTTTTGTCAGCTTTAATTCATTAAACAAACCGAAAAGCAAACCCGAGGCTGTTTGAATAACAAACTTTTGAAGTTCTCTAGTTCTTTTCTGGAATATATAGTACGGAACATGACTTAAGAAATGAGAGATATGAGACCAAGTCCGCCATTCTGCCTGTATCAATAGTGCTAATTTTAAATTACTTGAATAAATAATTTAGTAGTCTAGTAGTGCCCACATACATGAAAGTTGCATTGGAAAAAGTAACTTTTTTACACTGCTCTGAATTTAAGGACACAAGTGGGCAATGAAAACGTTTTGATGTTCTTGAGATGAAGTAATAACGGTAAAACAACTAAAATGACACACTATTAAGGTACAAATCGTGAAACCTGGAAAACAGTGTTTGGCTGAAAAAGAATAATATTAATATATAACATTAGGGCATGCTGAAAGAATGCTGAAACAATATGTATTTATTGTTTTTATTCTTCCACCACAAAGAAAGAAAAGAAATTAATGGGTATACTACTGTGGACTTCAAAGGAATTCCAGAAGCGAGATCCTCCCAAGAACTAAAATTATATACACTCGTACTAGTGCAGTACAAACAAAAGTGAATTTTATTACCTGTGTGTTCGTAAGTATCAGACGACTCTTTCGTTCGACGAAACAACTCCGCCAGAATCCCACAATATAGAATCACAATGATAACAAAAGGGAACGCGTACATCATTAACATCCCAAAAATGTTATATAACAGTTCCAGTAGTTTGCTGGGAAAAGAGCCGAAAGTGATACACTGCTGATACCAGTGAAAATCGGGATGCGTCTGCAGTTTAAAAATGAAAACCTGGAAGAAATAACAAACCCAAAAAATCACGAAAACAGTCATTCAAAAGCCTCTCGTTTCTCGAAAAATGATTTCAAAAACTGCATTCTCAATGCTCCGTTTACATAACTGAAAATAATAATGGCTGAAGAACTCTATATTCATTTTTATAAATAACACCTAAATCTTTATTTTATTTATTTGAATTGACCGTAACGCCGTCATACGAAAACAAAGTCGCTCCGGTTTTGTTAAATAGAGTTTGTGTAGGCGTAGCTGCCTTTCAGCTTGTGAAGGAATTCCGAAAGCAATTTCCGTTTACGGGTTTACCCAATATTTCTATTTCTTGTACCGTTTTCCCGTTCTGCTGTACTTTAACCTAGGAAGAAAATGTAATTGATACTATATAGTTAAGAAGAAAATGTATGTCGTGTGTCATGGTCCGTTGTTGCTCCCTACATCAATTCCGTGACTTTCCAGTCATAGACTTACTTTCGGAATATAGTCTAAAGAAAGTGATTGAAGCTCCGGAAGCGTGCTAAACGTGACATTGTTAGTTATTTTTAGAATGTAACATTCATTTTTTTTCATGCGTGATACTTTTGACTTGTGACGTTCAAAAGCTTATATAGGTAGTCATGTATAGTATAGTAATGAACAAGATTTCTTTCATAACGTTACTACTTGCATGTGAAACGTAAAGTTTTGATTTTCAAACTTCTAGATTTCTCCATTATTTCAGATTGCTAATTAATGAACTCACTTGAGGTAAACTACAGACAGCAGACAGGATCCAAGCAATTAGTATCATTTTCTGCCCTCTTCGTTCCGAAGCTATTGTTTGCATAGGAAACTTCACTGCTAGGTACCTGCAAAAGTAAAATATCAGTGTTATATATTGTACTTATCTAAAATAATCAGTATAACCCAACGCAGTCGATTCGATGGTTCTGTGTTTTCGTTCCCTTTACTTAACATATCCACTTCGTAGGTTTTACAAATAATAGGGAACAGTAAAGGAATTATATTATAGATTCAAGAAAGGGCGGAGAGCAGGAGTCCATAGTACTATAAACTATAACACTTATATATTACTTTGTAACCAGAACGGATCAAATAGCCACAACATGTATATACTTTCTCTATATAATTAACCATATTTATATTTCATGTCGCATAATAACTACTTTCTGCCCAACGACAGTACCAGGAGCTTTTGGAAATTTGCAAATTATTATTCCGTTGCAAAAATTTAATGTCTTCACGATAAATATTATACAACCTTACAGAAGAACATCGCATAACAGCATATTATATTACGTCAAGGATTGTACGGTATTCTCGTACACACGTAACTATCTACATTAACTTTGTTAAAATGGTATACTTATAATATGAGTTGACTGTGCAATTCATTGGCATTGACTGACCTGATCATCAAAAATACAAATATATCAAAAATCAAGCCGTAAATAGTGCGAAAAACAGTAATCAATGTGAAACATAATGTTTCGGATTGCAGAAATCGTACTCGTGCGTGTGAAGTTGAGAAAGAAGCAGACATTGGCATTGTCCATGCCCCAAATTTCACTTGACTACTTGACAACATTTCTTCGTACGTTACGTATATTTAAGGTGCTTCCTTTTGCATGGGACCATCGTAGAGGACTCTTGCAAGTTCATTCTTTTAACCCGGGCATTGTGAGATTTCATCTAGCACATATGCTTGCTCTTGTTTTCTTTGAAGCGTACTCCTTAAACAAAGAGCTTCATCGAAGTCCTCGAAACTACCGAGATGTAACACTTGTACTTATATTTTTGCTCGTCAACTTCTGGGGAGTCGTGGCTGGAGTCAATATCAAATCAAAGAAGCATGAAATATCATGGGTGTTCAAACAAATGTTTCGTTGTGGCGAAATGGATACTTATCATCAAAAAGTAAAAGAGTTGCTTTTTATGTACACAATGTGTTTTTTGTCTGCTTTCACCGTAAATGCGTTATTGTTTATCTCCGGTCCTCAGAAAGCTTGCTACTTTGCTTCACTCGTTCAGCGTGACTCTCCGTATTGGAAATTTTTTGTAGCATTCTCTTTGTTTGGTGTTTTCTCTTCTCTTGTGGCCCTGATCAACGTCATCTTCAACATGTTCTACCTTCATTCATACATGGCAGTGGCAGCCTTTTGGCTCGAAGTTTTCAGGTACGATTTTTAGCAGCACTCATAGTAATACTTCAAATTTTAAGGATCCTACGTACTTCAAGACATTGTTGTTGATTTTGTACTGTTCATGTTTTTCAGACATACTCCAAATCCCTTGTCGTTCAAGTTGTCATCGTACAAAACGTTTTATGTACTAAATCTATATTTCAACTCTAGCTCAATGAAAGTCGTAATGCCTTCCGTCATTCTTGGGATCATATTTCTAGCTACGTTTGGGTGGTTTGGCACAATTAGATTTTACGGAAGAATGAGCAATATTCACTACTCCTTGTACATCACATGTGTGCTTAACTCCATGATTGTGGGCCCTTGGTTTCTCCGTAATGCTGCCAATGTATTTGTCAAGTCAAATAACTTTTACATTACTCTCAAACAAAGCTTTTGCTTGGATAAACATAGTCAACTGCAGATTTCTTGCCTCCGGAGCTTTGGTGTTAAAATTGGCAAGGACATAAAACATTCCTATATTCTTTTTATTTATTTAACCATCCTAAAATGTCTTATGAAACTTTTACTAGCATTCGATGCTAACAGTCTGTTCAAATCAAACACAAAACTACAGTAACCAAAAAAATATAATGAACTTTTACCCAATACTAGTAAAACCATGTATTACACGACTAAAAGTGCAAACGTTCTGTTCGTCTTGTTGGAAACAATCGATAACTTATTGACATAATGCCGTTTGACACATAAACACAAAATTACAGTAACCGGAAAATATAAACCTGAAATAAAATATGTAATAAAGTCAAGCATTACATGATAAAAATGCAATCTTTCAGTTTGTCTTTTTTTACACAATTTGATAACTCGAACGACTTTTTGTATAATTTTTATATCAAAACGGACAAGGTTTTTAAACTGGTCCCCTCGATTGTTCGTTTTGTGCAACTACTGCAGAAGGTCAAACAATCTTATTTTATTCTCTATAGGTACTTCTTCTAAAAGTTTGATCACGTTTAATCTCTTTGAAGTAGAAAATACCCGCATCTTCCTTTAAGCACACAAACACACATGGAATCAAGGGTAATGTAAACGCATTCATAGCCACCATGATCAAAGGACACTGATTGAACTTCAAGACCTTGTCAAGCTCCAGACTCGTATGTCTGTAATGTGTTAAGTAACGGTTGATGGACACGGGTATCTTTGAAAGAAAGCCGAGTGGCCCGTGAAGCCTGAGTACATAAACGGATGCAATCTTTTCACAAGCACCTTAAAAATTCTGTGCATGCATCCACCTGTGATTCTTCTTATTATATATCAAATCAAGAAAAGTGTCAAAGACTTCAAAAACTTTATTGGTTACGCCTTTTCACAAACTTTCTTTCAAACCGATGTAGCAGAACTATATCGTTCACATATTTTGTATGTGGCTCATAACTGAAAAATACGCGAATGTGCGCGCACCACCGTGCTGAGCAAACCCTCTCTTATATTTCCAATGCATTTCTTAGATGTTTCATGAAAGAGTATAAGTCATGGGGGAAAATGAGAAGTATTATACAGATGGAAAGGAAAAGTTGACACGTTAGCTTACCGATCGATCGCCAGACATACGAGGACAAAGCTGGATAAGAAGAGTCCAAAGACGCGAAAGAAGGCCATTCCACGACACAAAATATCGCCTCCACGCCACTGTACGGTCACAGCCCAGCCAATTTCCAATGGCATCATTAAGAATGTAACCTGATCAAAAGCACAGATAAGATCTGAATCCAATTTTTCTTAGCACATTCCGTCACACTTCACTACAACAAGAATAAGGATAAGGAATCCTAAAAAAACTCTGGAGTACTGACGAAATGGAATTAGGATTCCGATTCAAGAAGAAAGTAGATTCCAAATTGCATAGAGTCATATCACCGTTGACCACAGCTTTTCAACAAAATTTTTATTAAGATTTTTTTCCTTTCTCCGCTTTGATATTTTTTATACCACATCTTTCATGCTGGCAGAAATGCAGTTTTAGTACGTGCACTTTCATTTGAAGTTATCTTTAATTTTATGTTCCGTAAATTCGATTGCCTTCACAATATCCATTTCCTTTTTTCGTTTCGTTTCGTACGACGGGACAAGTAATCATACGAGACATTTTTATTGAATTGAGTCACAATTATAATAAAGTTTGACGTAGTACAAATGCGTCAATTAGGGGAATATGAGACTATGCTTTTGGTAAGTGTACAGTAAATGCTTCAATGTTCCAGCTTTCAAAAAGTGAGAGTGCAACCTGACAGACGAGACGAGAGGAATCATATAGGATCTCTGTTGAAGTTGATGCTGAATCCTCGTACATACATAGACTAATTCATCAAGCAAAATTCATCCAGAGTTTTAGGACACGGGGAAGTGGACCTTAATGACATCCTACTGCTAAATTGTCAAAGCAGTAAACTGAGATGAAAGACCTGTCGCGCACACAATCGCAACAAACCCGTAACAAATGGTAATCTGGTTAAAGAAAAAATAATAATGTAACATTTTTAAACAACCTGTTTCAATTCTTTTGTTCCGCACTCCACGCGAGAAACTTGTACCTGTCTTGGATGGAAGCCTAACTAACTTTTTCAATCTCAAAAAATAATAATGTAACATTTTTAAACAACCTGTTTCAATTCTTTTGTTCCGCACTCCACGCGAGAAACTTGTACCTGTCTTGGATGGAAGCCTAACTAACTTTTTCATTTTGTATAATTAAATAATCTTAAAATCGTTCAAAGGGTATTTAATCTAATTTTTAATATAATATTAAGTACTTAAATAAACAAATCTTACACACTAAACTTGTGAACCTGTAAACATTGAGGGCCAATGGCCAAAATGGTTAAATAAAGACTATAATATAATAATAATCTGGTTAAAGAAGGAAACATTGACGTATTGTTATTGTTTTACGACTCTTTCACTCTTGCTGCTTTTAATGTCACCATAACTTGCACAGTAACAGCCTTTTGGAGAGTCTTTAACAATATTCTTTACGACTTTGTAGTGCAGCTCTGCTTTCAAAGAAAATTAATAGAACGACATGGTTGTCATGCGAGTTCTCCATGGCAGGAGCAAGCTGTCGATGACCAAACTGTGTCTACGATGAAAGGACAGGGAAAATCATACAATACTACAGGAGTCAGGAGTATAATTGTAATCGCTGTCGGCTTCTTTGCCAATATGATTTATATATAGTAACCTTACCATCAAATCCGCAATGGCTAGATGTAACAACATGAAATCAATCCGGTAGAAAACCGAACGGGGTCTTCGGCGTCGAAGAATTACGACCAACACTGTAAGATTTCCTACAAAATAAAAAGAATGACAACCGCATCAGAAATAGCGAAAAATAATGTTATACTGTGGTGAAACATGAAATAGCATTTTAAGGTCGGAGTAGTCACAGTAGTCTATCAGGTTTTGAACTCTCTGACAGTGCTCGCGGTGGTGTAAAAGTAACGGCGCTCTCAACACATTTGATTCTTTTTTCAAGCACCGATCTCTTTCACCGCATAAACGAAGCATGACTACCGTTTTTTATTCAAGACTATCAAAAATAAAAGTCTGACGTAAAGATGGTCCTTGGGGACACGTCTGAATCAAGACGGAGAAAAGCTGTAGCACTCTGCTTTCTCTTACCTGATGAAAGTGAAAACGCCCAACGAAAGCATTCATACGGTACTATTGCTTCCCACGTGCTTTTGTCTCTCCTGATTTCTAGGCCATACCTTTCTAATATAATTTTGAGTTATATTTCAAATATCACTGTGGGACACCGCATTTTAAGTGTTGAATATAAAAGGGACACTGAAACTAACCTTTTCCAATTTACTATTAAAAGCGCTGTTCATGCATATTTTGAGCTATTAAGTCGTCAGTTGGTCTAACTCTTGTATAATAAGAACTGTCTAGCTATCATCGTCAGTACTACATCGAAATGGAGGATAATATACAATAATCTTTAATTTAATTATGCTACTTCTTATTTTGAATGCTTCCCTGGTTTGTCAATGATAGGCGTAGTTCGAAATATCTTACACTATAAAATCATAATTCAATCACAAACGTTACCCTTTTGATGATATCCTTAGTTAAAATATTAATTTGATGCTTTCCGGCTTTCCAGTGGAACTATATGTTAGTGATTCCATTTAGCCGTTTCTTAAAATTTCAGAGAGTGTTGTATAAATCAAAAGAAAAAATGTTGAGAACGTGAAGACGTATAAACCTGCGCAATCTCTGTTATCTGAAAACATCGTACTCAATGACACTACAATTTCCGCATATTGTAACTTATTTACATTCATGTTCTCATATTATCCATTCTAATGTGGTCTGCAGGTAACATTTTCATTTCTAAGGATATAAAAATGTAAATATTTCCTCCTCGGTTTTGTTATACGGGAGAAATATTGTTAGAGTGAAATGTATCCAACCAGTTAGCGGATGCACATGAAAGCTACAATATGGAAAGTTCACTAAAGACAGAACGAACGTTGGGTTCGTGCGGGTTCATGCAATTGTATACATCTTTCTCCTTCTATATTAGGAGAGCGGCTGAGAAAGTGGTTTAACGGATTAGGAAACAACCAAGGTAAAAGTTTGGAGTAAATCTCTCTCTACAAATCCCGGTGTGTACTACATCACCATCATCGTCGTCGTCTCCAAACTTTTCACAAGAGGTTCATTAGGTAGGATAAGAAAAGGTTGTCAGAACGTTTTTCTGACGCTATTAAAAGCATCTACTTAAAACAGTTAATAATTATGAGTGGTCTTTATATTCATTAGTAAGCATTGTGTTTTGTGTATAGCTGTTAGGATAGCGAAGCAACAATGTTTATTGCATACAAAAGGATCAAATTTTGGATTATAATTATAGGTTATCCTTCTTTTCGTGAAAAAGTTTTCGCTCCGGATTCCGGGATTCCCCATTCTCCTTCGCGGGCTTGACCTGGGGCCTGGTAAGTGATATGTTTTAACAACTGTTGACGTAACCGTACATTTAGAAGTACAAGGAAACAAAAATGATATGTATTTATATGGGATTTTATAGATTGATTTTTGAATTCAGCTACTATGAACATAATCTGTGCTTTGTTTATTAAACAGCATCGAGTTATGTAAAATGAAACGGATTGTATGGTTTATATAGCTTTGAGCATCTCTGTTACACTCGATGTTCAATATTCGCACAACACATAATGCTACAGTATGAATCTTCATCCGATTGAGTTTAATACATTCAAGAATTGTGAATACTTTTGCTCTGTTATCTCTAGTTGAATGAAATGGTTCGTCATTTTGAATATTAATCTTTAAGCAGATTTCGTCAAAGCGCTTCCTATTCAATGTTGCTTCCATAAACCTATAATGGCATGCCACTCAGACCTTTAAGGATATTCTTAGTGAGCAAAAACCTTATAGTATTTTCAAACAACCTAAATAAACGACAATGATAGACGAATTATAGTAATGCAGTCCCTTTCAGGGAATTTTCTAGTGTGAATTTAAGTAAAAACTGACAGGTGCATGAAAGAGATTATTTCATTCTGAAACCAGAGCGTTCCTGAATATGAAGGTTGTATTCGGTTGTTTAAACTGAATATCGGGAAGTCTTTTTTAGGAAGGCCATTACGACACGGGTGAATGGTATGAAAATTTGATACGGGAACTTCAGGACATGTAGCATGTCATATATCAAGTTTCAGCAAAAAAATAATTCAATAAAGATGCAACCATTTGAACAAGATATATAATAAACTCTGAATATAACAAGTTCTGCTCAAATACAGTTGACTAAACAATTATATCTGCTACAATTTACAACATGAGTAATTTTACATTTTATTCTAGATAATACGCAAGTATGCAAACGAAGTCGAAAATCACTGTTCTATAATATGTTATATAGTTCGTCGTCACTGAAATTGAACTTTAGTTTCGTATAATGTATACAAACTGTACTTAGGAGAAAGTCATTATTTTTATTAGCTAACCATGTAGACAAAAAACCATAGTCAATCCTCCAACCTTTATCTTCAACGAATCCACGATTTTTCATAGAAAGTCGTAAGTACATAGTTGTATAAATATAGTTATATAGAATCACTAACTTATAAAAGGAGGAAGAAATGAAGAAACGGAAGAAGGCCTACCTTAAGGCTAAAAGTAAGACTTATTATATGACTTACACTGAAAACTTTATCTACTGAGTCAATATTTACCTAATACTATGCTCCAATCAAAACAATGTCGGTTTAGTAAAAACGTAAAATAAATGACTGAATGCATGTTAAGTAAATACATACTAATAAGTGTATTAAAGTGGGTCAAGTCTTACATATCTTATTATGCCATGTGTTTTGCTACATTTAATATAATTAATTTGAGTGCTTGGGTGATGTCACTATATACGGCTTGTCAGAAATTCTTAAGATACTCTTTCACCTTTAGGAGTGGTTTCTGGTTTCTCTGCTACGATTGGCATAGGAAGGATACATTTCTCAAGTAAAAAATGCAGAATGTTTGTCATTGTTAGTATTTTATTGAAGGTGAGTCTAAAAGCGTTCAGCGTTACAAAACGTATCAAGCGGATCAAAACTTTCTCCCTGAATGAATCTTGTAATAAAATTATATTTACAAGCAATTCTTAATACTAATGAATGACACGTCTTTCATTTTTACTGATTAAAACGGGAAAATATGAAAATGAGGCTCACCGGTTGCGGAGAAAACAAAAAGCAAACTGAAGGACACAACAGCCAAAAGATGACCATCATTGAATTGCATATCAATGGGAAGTGTCAGGTTGGCATTGGAAATCTCTGCCTCGCTAAGGTTGTTGGCACTGAAATTCATTTCTTCTGACTCCGAAATGGCAGTGGTCGACATGACAGACTTGTCACCGTGGTTGAAAGCAGTTTCTGATTCCAATTTACACTCAATGCATTCGTAAGGAAGAAAAGAAAATGTTTTTATCTACGGGAGACAAATGCAACCCAGACATTCCATTAGAACAGCTCACAAAAGCACACAAACATTATAGGCTTAGACGTAGACCAGAATAATCGTGTAACTGCTGCACTAGCACTTATTACACTAACATTCCACTTATGAATGGCTTTGTGACATTGGATTCAGCAACATGCCACAATGGAGTCGATTTCACTTTGCGAAATGATCTTTCACAAAATTTGTTCAAGTTTATTCTAGTTTAGCAATGTGTTTTTATTAATTTTTTATGTGGTATTAACTTCACAAGGTTACAATTTACGAAGCAAACCTAACTTTAAATGTTTAAATACATAAAATGTCGAACTGCACTAATTTTAATGCTTTAGAACGTAAAAGTTGAACTTGAACTGTAGTCACAAAAGTGCACACACCCCTACTAGAATACAAAATATACGAGATTTTTTAATATTGCAGACTGTGTACAGAGTTGACTGTGTTGATTCTCAATATCTAAAGTATAATGTATGATAGCTGATAGGAGATTCAAAATCGCGTCTAACCCTTGTATTATAATACGAACGCAAGGTTCCGTTTTTTGATCAGTGAGGACTGACGACTAGATGAAGAATAAGCGAGCAACAAGAGAAATTGCCTACTTTTACATGTCTGTGCAGATTCGGAGTGACTTTCCATGCACGTCCTAAATACACATCCGAGATCCGAAAGACTTCAACTCACTTTCCAGACTAGACTGCAAGCGTCCTAACTATGCCAAGATGAGACAGAAAAGAGGCACAGACGCATACGCCTTGAGCTATTGCATCACTCGTCCGCACTTGTGGAGTTCTGCACGTAAAGTACAATTGTGTGGATTTTCTTGGTGAAAGACGTACAAGACTTGTCGCATTTCATGTCGCATGAAGCAACAACCAACCTGTCAAATTACAAAAGGCTCAAAGATTTAGGTTGAAAATGTTTCTGGATGAAACCAATCTCCAGGCTCCAATTGATGCTACTTTTAGCTTTCAACAAAAGCTCTGGATGGGAAGTTTAGAACGTGTTGTTCGTAGTATGATTTGCCAAGACACGTACGACAATACAATGACAAGAAAAAAATGAGATGATCTAACAAATTTGAATTGAACCTAACCAAAGTAACTTCCAAGAAATGGTTGAACAAGGTCAGAGGTCCAAGGTAGCAACGTCACTTTTATTCATTTACTTGTAGAGTTAACATTTTACGTTAGCTAACTGTAATGACATTCTACAGAAATTTGCTCCATACTCTGAGCTTACTTATAGGGGAACAATACGACGACTCCACTTACAACTTACTTGCGGTACCACATCTGTACTTGATTTCTCCTTTTGATTTTCTTCTGAAGTTGAAGAATTCCATATAGCAATGCTTCTGCCGTGGGCGGGCAACCTAACAACAAATTGACGTAAAGAATTATGACAGACGTAGACGTAGAATGTAATTTCCATTCATTTCGACCAATCTAGTTTTGAGCTCTGCACAGCTTGTTCCGAGAAGAATAATTTATCATGAATGCAATGAAGAATCGTACCTGGGACGTAGATGTCAACTGGGACAATTCGATCGCATCCTCGCACCACAGAGTAGGAGTAATGATAATATCCGCCCCCGTTTGCACAGCTCCCCATAGAAATTACCCATTTCGGTTCCAGCATCTGCAAATGAGTTTAGGTGAAAACACTCATCAGTTTAACCGTTAAAAACTTTCATATTCTACATACTAGTAACTTGATGATACTAAGGCCATGATTCTAAAAGCAAAATTAATACTACTACTACGTCGTCTTCACGACAACCCTCAAGGTAATGTTTTCAACGTTCATACGAAATTTATGTCATCTGTCGTATGAAAATTCTATTACCTATAAATGAGCAGTTTATGTCAGGAGAACGGAAGTAAAAAAATAAAACGCCTCATGAAACGAAACTCTCATTCAAAATCCTTCCAACTCTTGCTCCTCAACATGAATTTCTAAAATAGCTCACCTGATCATAAACTTTACGAAGTGCAGGAGCCATTTTATTAGTCAACGTCCCAGCTACAATGATGACATCGGCTTGACGAGGTGAGGCTCTGAAAACCACACCGAATCGATCCATATCATATCTTGGAGCAGCAATATGCATCATCTCCACGGCACAGCAAGCCAGTCCAAACGTTAAGGGCCAAAGGGAGCTCTGTAAACAATCCGAATAAAAATACATCATCCATGTGTATTTTTATGACCGATACCATTTCCTGTGTCCATACTCTGATACTCTTCTCCACAAGTCCACATCCACACACCTTCACTTATACGTGGGATAACTTTTCCCAATCCATCAAGCGATGTTCATGCTCACAATAATAATGTAAGTGAGCAAAAAACCCTCATTACTTACAACCTGAAGTCATTTTCTTTACGAATTGTAAACAACTGGAAAAGCATTTTGTATTTACCTTTCGACCCCAATTGAGTAGGTCATCCAAACGGGCAACAGCATATTCTCCCATGTTATTTGTTTTCTGAAACGGTGAATATTTCTTTTGTTGTTCTGGAACTGAAACAAAATAATAATTAAAATTAGCACACTCTCAATAATAAATTCCTATCATAACAAGTCAAACCACTAACATCAAAAGGCCTACACAAAACACTTGGACCGCAAAAAAACAATAGTTAGTGGGAGAGAAAAACAATTTACAGAAACTGTCAGTTGCATGCAAAAAGTATATCTTTGTTTACGAATACTTGTTGATCGGTTATTTGTAAAAAAGGTAAACAACAAAAAACGACTATATTTTTTTACGAATTTTTGAATGAGAAAGCAAAAATCCTTTGAAACAGAAATTATACGACGATAAAAGTCCAGTGTAAAGAAATTTTAAGGATAATAAAAACTTACCAAAGGACGTTGATGTACCTTGCCACCTGACTGGGACAAGTGACTGATTGTTGTCTTCATGTGTTGTTGAATTTTTCAATTCTAATTTTTTCGAAACAGTGACAAGATTCATTTTGGGCACTGAACAAAACCCAGGAGCCAGCTGATTAGAAGTGCCCAACCGATGGCCAAACCGACCACACAATTTAATCGCATCTAAGGACCACATTTTATTAATTTATCGTGTACTGTACACAATATTTATATTTTCCTGAACTAATACACCAAAAATAAATTTTGATTCAACAGAATTGTTCAAAAAATGATTTTTTTCAAACTACGCAGCAACCCACAACCGTCGTCTTTGATTTAGATTTCAGACTTTCAAATTCCGTGCTGAGCTCGTATGCTGAGGATTTTAGTGCCTTTTGCTTCTCATTCTACGCGTTTTCTTACCATTGAGTTATCCAGTCGCATCTCAATTGACCCCAGTCGTTTCCGAAACTCCGAAACAAATTGTATTTTTGTCAAAAAAAACTCATTAATTTTCAAAAAACCAAACCAGTTGGGGCATTTCCCTTCGATGAATCTTTCCTTCTCCATCGTCTTTGAAATCGTCTTCGTCCACGTCATCAAAATCGTCATCCTGGATTTAAACAACGCATGAAATGTAACAATGACAAAGAGTCAATAACATTAAACGTAGATTCTTGTCATTTCCGACTTCCCTTATACCTCAACTACGACATCATCTCCATCGTCAAATCCGTTATTTCCTGGAGAACTTTGTTTTCCATCAGCTGATGGATCAGGTTTCTCATTTGCTTCATGGTCTTGTGTCTCAGTTCGTTCGTCTAAAAGTCCCACAATTAAAAATCATTAAAATCTTCCAAAAACAAATGTCCGAAAAACAACAAAATATGATTACCAACCATTTTGAGACAGCATCGTCTGCAAACCCATCGTCAAACTCTGCAAAATCATCGTCATCATCTAATCCATTTCGTTCACCGGACAGCTTCCGGAACATTCCAAATGAGAAGATAAAGTGTGACTGTGTGACTGTCGACAATAGTAGACTAGACTTTAACTTCATGACGAAGAAAATTGTCTAAAAAATGGTCAAAAAGGTGGTGATCACCAATAAAATCCGTGTATTATGGAAAAATTTAGTTAAGTATCCCATAACTTTTATTATAATATTATTATTTATTATGAATCATAATATCATTAGATCATACAGCACAATACTGTAAAAAATATAGTATTGATTTATAGACTTTTCCTAACCTTCCTTTCCCCTTCATTGTGAATGTAAAGCAGACTTTTTTTATTACATTTTTTAGCATGCTCAGCATTCTCTAGCAGAATGTCTTACTAATATGATTATGTCGCTCAGCTCCCAGGCGATTGTCATGTTTGTTTGTGACATCTCACCTTTGAGTCACGACCGTCATCGCCTCGCTTCGTCGCCGAAAGAAAATCCTATCATTCCTATCAAGTCAAATCTACATTTTTATGTAAGCGTATTCATATTTTCATTTGCATGCAGTAATACACGTGCTTGGGAACTGTATGACACAGTTTGTGTTATAAAATCGTAATCACACAATGCCCCTGAATATGAAAATTAGTATCAGTTGGAAAGGAAATATAATGTGAAATCCGGCTCAGCTTATGCAATGCAGAGTAGTATTTAATATTTTTTGCTTTCATTCATAAAAGTTTTTAGTCACAATATGATAATCCAATTAAATCACAAAAAGATCTTAAAAATAAATTTTAAGTTCCCATTTAATGTTTCAAAGCGAACCCACAATTCATGGATGTAGTAATTGAGGTTTCTCTAAGCAATTTTAGTGTTTTTATATTTGTGCTTATGAAGTTTGCAATTTTCATCATCAGGGTGACAAGTTGCTGTGTCGTGATTCTCATCTTCGTCGTTTGTTTCGCCGCAGATTTGCTCGATGGCGGTTTTCATGCACAAGCCAATACCTGTTACACCCCAACAGTTGTCCTTGTTCTTTAAATCGATAATCTCGTCGTCTGTTCATGACAAGGCAGTCATTTTATTCCGTTTTCTAAAATTTATGAAAAGCGTAACTTTACTTAGAAATAAAGTTTTCTTACTTGCATGTTGCACAAAGCAATGCTTCACGCTGTCTTTGACAGCTTGACGAACTGGTTTTGGGAAAACTTCCCATTTAGAGTTAAACTTTTCAAGACTGTCCTGATTCAATTTTCCCGTCTCGAGATTAATCTAATACATAATATTAAAGTTATCATAAATGCCTTTCATGAATAATGACACTGGATTTACGTAAATATACTTATAGTTGTGAATGGCATTGTAGGGTGGTCGGATCTGTTTCATAAAGTTTTATTACTCACCAATCCTTCTTTCTGGAATACACAAAGAACCGTGCATACAGTTGGCCCGTAACCGTCCTTTGTTATATTTCTTTTTGTAAGATCTTCTATTACAGATTGATTACATACTTTGAACTCCTCAGCCAATTTCTGATCTCCAGGAATTACGGTTCCATTACATGGAATAGATTCTCCACTCAAACCAAATCCATGGACATTATTACTAAATGAAACCATGAAATATAGTACAATCAATAAGGGCAACGGCAAGCTACTTGAGCAGATACTAAAGACAGGCTTCCGGTTCATTTTTACTCAGAAATTGTCAAAAGTTTCAATGTATTTAATTAGTAGTCTGACTACAACAGTCTGTGTCACAGTACTTGAATTTTTAGCTCAGTTCACTGAGAACTCGCTTTGAAGACTCGCAGTCAGGGAGAACGCGACTCAGTCAATATGATAACTTGCAAGAAGAATAGGTAATTTTTGAAGGAGCCAAATATATATTTATTTTCAAACGCCGAACATATTTTGCTTTTCATTTTGGCTATTGTGAAATTTTATGAAAAGGTAGATTGCGTTTTTCAAAATAGCATGATATGATGAGAACAATCAAGCTTTCATGTTTATGAATAAAACGATAGCATGGTAGCATGCAAAAGTTTAGCATGGCAGCAAAATGTCAGAAAAGAAATATCAAAAATATAAATTAACCACGGTTCAAGTTGTCAGAAAGAATATTAAACGCGACTAAAATGCAAATCATTCAACTCAATGTCATGCGTCATGCAAATTTTAATATTTCATACTTTGTGTTGACGTCCGTTGAAAACAACGACAAATAATGTTAAGAGTGAAGGTTTATAATGTGTTGTGTACTACTCCGTCGTATCTTCTCTTCAGTAGGTTGAGGCTGTCACTGTCACACTACCAGATCACCGAACCGCTAAAGTGCATACTTCAAATGAAAACGTTTAATGCGGTTTCCTACAATTTTACGGTGTTCACTGAATAAAACGACGGTTTCTCTTCGACGTCTTCGAACTCGTCATAATGGAACGGTTTGATAACGTCACTGCCACCACGCAATGCCCACGAAGAGAATCTTGCTTTATTTTATACTTTTTTTAAATAAACATTTTGTAATAATGAATCCTTGTCGCTTGTGCAACATTCCATGTGACAGTTATATTTGACGTTGCCGAGTATCGTGTACACATACAAAATTGTAAAAGTGACTAAATCACAGCAAGTCCGTTATTTATATTCTGGGGTGCATACATCTTTGAATCTTCTTCTTTTCAAGAGTGTGCTTATAGTAGTTAGTCAGACGTCGTCACACACGTTTGATCACTTGGGACTTCGACTGACCACACTAAAACACCACAAAAGTTTATGGGTAAAAGAATGTTGCTTGCTTGCCGTGTTGAAGATTCTTTCCATTTTTTGGGGAAAAATGAAAGTTTGAAAAGTGAGACAAGGAATAAAAGTAACGGAAACCAAGAATAAATTGATGTAAAAATCAAAGTTTTAGGAATTATTGAAAATCATGTTTTTGCAAATATACACGTTAGTCACAGTGTCATTTCGGCTTGTGAGAAGTTATGCTAAAATAAAGATGGCACAAATGCCCAGTCAAAGGGATACTTTACGACCTTTTCTGTCAAGTATAATACACAGAAAGTGCACACACAATTTTGCTTTCCTTACGCAAATTGAGGTAGTACAAGGAATGTACAAAATTGACTAAATGGCACAGTAATCACAAAGTCATAGTATTTTTTCGTATTATGTACACTAACATACCAAATCGTATAAGAACTGTACTGTAGGACAATACGGAAAATCTTTAATTTATTTATCAATCAATTCAATTGCATTTAATATAAGGAACCATCTTCATTTAGGATTCAAACATTTGCCAAATTTCCATTAGGGCGAATCATCGTGGCAATATGACGGAAGCGATGCTTCTTTATACTCAGCGTTGTCGTTAGTTGTATCTACATCGACACACATTTGACCTGGTGGATGCATGTAGTAGCTTATTTCTTCTTTAATTTGCTCCTTTGTATAAAACTGATGGAACAACGCAACAAACGTAAGTAATAATGGGAGCTGGTTTGTTTTTTTTATAACTATGAGCAGAATATAATATGAGAAAGGGAAAATGGAAAGGAACACTTTACATGAGAAGCTCACAGTTTCATTTGTGCAGGATTACAGCAATGCGGAAAGGCAAACCACAGACAGAGTCAAAGAACGAAAATAATGACAATCAAACATGACTCGTATCATGTCCGAGTAAATGAAGAACATGGCTCAAGTGTGCTTATATGTATATACAATCACAATCTTCAATTTATGTAATCTCCGTTAGTCTGTTCCTTATAATATCTTCTCTTTCATTTTGCATGCGAAGTTTGTATTCCCTTTCCCCATACGAATTTTAGGTATTCGTTGCTAGTAGTTGAAATTAATGATATTTTTAATATCGTTATATAAAATTTTCTTTTGAAACAATATTCCGAGAGGAGTGAGCACGAACGTCAAGTCAACATTGTCTGCATTTTCAAAAACTCTCCATTCAAATTACGTATAGTGGAATTTACAATATACTCTGTTCAATGGTTTTCGACTCAGTGCTGTACAACAATGATTGAATAAATCCATCTGACTTCTGCTCACTCAAAATTAAAAATCCAGAGAAATTGAAACTCACCAACGCCTACATAAAAAGAATTCATTTTATTACTTTGATATACAATTTATAGTTTTTCATATGATGGCATGGCATATTAAAAAGAGCAGTCTCAGAGAATTCTTTTGTCCTGTGCATTGCATCTGCATGACTGCTTGTAGTATTTTCTGAAAATGTTCAAATAGCAGCTAGGTTTATGTTGCATACATGACATATTTTGAAATTCTGATTAAACGGTTGTATACTATAAAGATACTAGTGCAATGTCGAAAGGTTTTTCAAACTATTTTTCCTTCTAACAGTAACTTTCTTGTGATTCTGAATAATTTAATCCGCGTGTGTACAATATGATTTTTCTCCTTCATTTGCCCATGACTGACAGAGCAGACTGAGCAGAGAGGCGACAACCATATCACACACATAGTGCACATGAAACGCGAAACCTGATAGTGTCAATGATAGGATAGAAGGATAGATCAAGATGTAATGGCTGACGTTGCATTTACATATTGCGTAACATACGAAATAATCAATGTTTTATGCCATCTGATATTAAAAGGAATAGTAGTGTGTGCTTCACAGTCGCAGACAATGGTACTTGATGAATGAATTAAAATCTTTCTTTGTAATCAATAATTTTGCTGACCAACTTCAATAATGTGGGTGGAAAACACAAATTCCGTTCCTGCCAAAAAATTGTGTAACCGTTGCGTTGTAGCAAGCAATAGGTGCAATTATAATTTCCACAAAATTGTACTGGAATAGCATCCATCACATTTACAAAATATTGTGTTGCGTGTATGAGTAAAACAATAAAAGCAGCAAAATTGTTTTTGTCTGTCTGTTATGTATGCTTTCATATACTTGCAAAAGTGTAAAATTCCATTAAAATGCCGATTGCTGAAAAACACAAACTTGGATTTCATTCTGAAAACGTGAAATGCGCTCGAGTTTTGTAATTTGTACATGCAATGAAATGGTAATTGCATTGTAAGATTAAATGTAATGGGAAAAACAATCTAGTGCAACTTGCATGGTCACTGCTTACGAGGTGGTAATTTGATTGTATGCACTCTAATATTAACTTTGCATGTTGGTTACAAATTGAGGACAAACGTTTTTGTACATTAATTATTATAATTTACTAAAATGATGGAGTGCAAAATCTTCTGAATCTTAAGGAGTGTAAGCGAGCAAAATGATGACCTGGGATAATACATATATATGGTTTATATTATATATGGGTATGAGTGTTTTTTTAAAATTCAAAACGCTCAATCATTACTTATTAAATTTCTGTAAATTTCTCTAGTTTGTGAATTATGCGATGACAATTATTGTGTGTCAACGTCAATGAAATAGAGCTTTAGTTCATATAATGAAGAATTAGGCGACAGTTTGTGGACAAGGGTTTCTCAAGCATTCACTGTAGAGCATACTATCGTATATAGTGTTGTTGTTGCAACGAAAATGAAGAAGACTTGCAATGGAATTGCATCGGCAGGACGACTCGACTTAGAGCTAAGACCTGAGACTTGAGACCCAAAAACGATTTACAGAAATTACCAAGTGCATTTTAAACTGTGTGATCGTAATTACATTTCCTACAGTAAAGGTGCATTACGCCTGTAATGTTGTACTTCTGTAATGCAAGTATTTACTTCACACTTTCAACTCGCATTTCGCATTACAAAACGACAGGAGGAAGTTACAGTGAGCTATAAGATTATCATCAAAATGCCATTGCTTCACTAAATGACATAAAACACACGAGTGGATGGAAGGAATATAATGGTTCAACCCACCGGAGTGTGTCTTCAGTTTTCTTCAGCAAGTGTGGTGATGTCCTGATGAGACTCACCAGTTGACACTTGGCATTTTGCCGCTCTTCACAATCAACCAAAGAAATCTGCTTATATGTGTGGCCTACATCCCACACACTATCTTATACTCATAAATTCACATGTCGATAGCATATTCTCATTGCGAAGATGACCGCTACAATAAACTATACTTCTCGCTGTTCATCGTCATAATAATAATTGCATACATTTTGTTCCCGGCAGCACGAGCTTGGGCGGATTTCCCACGCTGCTTCTTATTAATACATATTATGAAGGCAAGAGCAAGAGCATTAGAACAGTATAGTAGCAGTACGTAGTCTCTACTTTTACTCTCGTTTACGATACGACATTACTTTACTTGATTATATTGTGGAACATTGCGTCGTATGGTCGCATCACATAGTGCAAGTAGTGTTTACTTTATTTGCTTTCATTCTGCATGGTTTTCATTTTGTACAGAAAACAAACAACGTGCTAACTTATATTTACTGTACATAGGAACGTCGTTAGGAACTGTCTTTATTGACTAAGTTTTACGCTTCATTCTCAATGAGGTATTATTACATTACTGATAGTACAGTAATACGCAATGAGAAAAAAAGCTAAACGCTGTTGTGTCTACTGATCACATTACATGGATTTTGTGTGTACGAGTATATTTTAGCATGTGCGCAAAAAACCTAGTGAACAGTCGCAAAGTGTTGTCGTACACACAACGCGTGTGTTGCGAATTTAATAGAGTCCCACTGACTTTGGATTCAAGCTCGTTCATTTCATTAATAAGCTTTTGTATTAGCAATGCTTTAAAGTGCTACTTTTTTGTACTTTGAGGCTCATGTGGCTTGCGGTGCAGTCCGTGCAGTATTGGTTGAACCATGTGTTGTGTTGTGTGTAATTTTATGAAACGTTTACACCGCTTGATGAAGAGATAATGACTATGTTGTGCTCACCGTTTGCGTCTGTCTGTGTGCCTAAGAAATTGCAATCCGCCACTTCCCTTTCCTTTTCATTTCCAACAGGTCGTTAAAACCAGACAAACCAGGGCAAAAGACAGAAATGAGATTTTTCAGATCGAAATGGTTTACAAAGGCTTGTCATAATCTCATAGTCCTCATACGTCATATCCGCTGGTACATAATTAATAAAATTATTTAAATTTACTACATCTAACGTGGGATTCATTTATTGATACGAATTTTGTTAATACACGACGAATTGATCAGAAATCAAAGCAATTACTAATCATAATCATTCATTAATAATCGTTTCAAAGTTTGAATGCCGCACCAAACTAAATTTTGCATGAATATGACCTCACTTTTCAATGCAACTTTCATGATGAACTCTAAGCTCTAAGGTTTATCTTGCAAATCGGATTAAGGGTAAATTGTTTATACAATGACAAGCTCATTATGCAACAAAAGCAGTTTCTCAGGAAATCGATACGTATCAGGTTATATAAAGCTAAGCACCAGTATGTCAAGTACTCATGCAATATCCAAAGGGATTTATTGAGTCTCTTGAAATTAAACGAGAGCATGTTTAAAGCAACTTCAGGTCCGTTACTATTGATAGTATATGCAGTGGTACGTAAACATAAACGCGATTCGATACTTTTGCTTTATGTGAAACGGAATTTGCAGTGTTTACATACTTTTAGTCTTAATCCACTACTGAAACTGTCCAAATGCAATATGGAACACATTACATGACATTCGCATTCTCATTAGCATTATTTCAAGAAATAGTATTTGGATGTTATATAATTATGCTTAAAGCCGCTACAGGATAAGCATCCATTGAAAGGCGTTTTCCTTTTTACTGGTAACAATATAACTAAAAGGTGAACATTAGTTGACTGCCTTAATAATGTGACCTACACAAAGAATGACCCATTTTCTGTGACAACTACTTGGCACTTTTTGATGAATAAAAGCGCTAAACACGTGTTAAGCTTTAATTGTTTTTTTTGAAGAGTTTATATTGGATGTCTAAAAATTACTGGAAATTCTCATGAACTTTTTAGGTCATTTGAGAGACATAGGGGACACGTGGCCATGGTCCGTCTTGCCACACGTGTTTTTACCGATTGTGATTGCATTTGCTACTAGCACCCAACACCACAAAATGTTAAATTTAATTACCCTTTGTTTACAGTTATTCATTAAAGTATAGAACTGAAGAGTACAGGTGTAATACAATATGAGAGAAGTTAAAATAACATGATTCCATGTGAGAAGTTTGTTTAGGGGTAACTTTAATTATGTGGTCGGAGCCGCTACGTAGATGCATTTTAGGCATCCTCACCAAGCATGCATAATGCGAATCTAGAGCAAATCTGGAACGGAAGTTGGTGAATTTATCCAACAAGAGTTCACAAGCGCATTAGCCTACATCCACATGTGCATAAATTAGGCAGCAATCAAGGGGCAAAGCAACGAGTTTTTGCAATCAGCACACATACAAATTAGGCAACTGAGGCGCAGAGTTTGTCAACCATTAACTTGTTTCTTGTGTAGCCAAAAGTTTCCTCGGTTTCCTTTTGGTCCAGCTCTTAGTTTCTTTCGCCATTCAACCTTCAAGTTTACCTTTACAGAAAGAAGAAACTCCGCTTTAGTGCTCTCTTGTTAATGGATTCAGCCACAATGACAGCAGGAACAACCACAGAAGAGCACAAAATTATCCTGCGTCTAAGCCACTTATGAGCCTTCCTTGCTTAATTTTACCCATTCGAAAGGCATCAGAGTTAAATGTGGTAGAAAATGTGACGTAAATTCACCAGTATTAAATTCTATATTGTGAACCTTATTGTGTAAGCCCTATAATAACTAACGTACTCTATCACGCTATGACGTACCCCAGATCAATTCATTTAGTCACATAATTGCTAATAAATGATTATATAATAAGTGTATTAGGTATAACATCTCTACCAAAAAAAATTGTACACTTTTGAGTTAGAAACTGCCAAACGGAACTTCATGTCTCAGTCTTATTTCTTGTTTCATTAAACGTCTATACGTAGCATTGAGCTCATTAGCATAACAGGTCGTTCGAATTTCACTGGTATTTTGTTTCCATTCTGTAAACGTCATTAATGATAAATGAAATCACCCATTCTGTGTGTTGTTGCCCTTATCAATGATACATATTATCAAATTACCTAATGTTAGTAATTGGCGCAAGAAACATGTAATCCGTATCAAATCACTATCAAAATGGTCCTCTGCTGCCGTTCTACGGCTTCAAGCAACAAGCAAGGTGTGTTTTATAATCATGTAACTCAAAGGGAAATAAGTTACGCAAACTTTACTATAAAAGACATATAGCTATTACGCATTCAGGGTCTCCTAATGCCATATCCTGTTTGAGTGATCTTCAGTTTTGATGAAATACTTATGAAAGGTCATCAAATAATGTAGAATACTGAATACGAACAATGGCATTCTTATAATGGAATTATTAATTTCACGTGAATCGAATACTTCTGTTGGGTCGTTAAGTTTCTGAAAGCCTATGTAAGGGAATTCTGTACCTGAGGATTCTCTTCATCCCTTCACAACTTTTCCAGACATGGAATTTTCAATACAAATCATTTCAATAAATAAACAATTTCTAGGTGATCTCTTGAGCTTGGGCTTTAAGTACACTTTGCGTCCAGTGTAACATTGACTTAATTGCTATTAGCCAATATTGATGTTATATATGACCATCACATGAATTTTGGGAAGGTTTAATTCAACGTATTATGCAATACTATTGAGTAAAATCAAATTATTTGAATTCTTCTTCATGAGTACTGCATGTACAATAGTCAATAGTGCAATGAATGTGCAAGTGTAAAAAGGCAAGAGTCGAGTCAGGTTGTGAGCAAGAGGGTACGTAAAAAAACAGAGAGGATCACTCCATCGCTTGTTAGTTGTTACGTTGACTGTAAATGGCACGCGTAACTTCACCTGCCACTTAAAGTGATGTAGTATGCCATTAAACCCCGTTATTAGTACTATTTGTGCAACTCTTGTGTGGTTTACTATCACTCAAAGTGTAGGTCAGACAATGCAATCGCATCTTCCCCAGAGACGTCTTTGAATGCAAATGCATTCCATTTAAAACTGCAATCTAAGCCTTTCTCATTGTTTGACACTGTTAGACAAGATAGCTGCAACGTTGCATTGCATTTTTGCAACTTGCAAGGTAATCCTACTTGAGGTTTTTTGTGTACTTTAAAATTGACAATAAGAGAATCAACGTAACATTATGCTCAAGTGAGAGTGTGAATGAAAAATCTTTCTGGTGCACCAAAACCACTTTCTCGGGATTACAAGCTATTCAGATGTCATGCGTCATGTCATGCAATAATGGTTTTTAATGCTGCCAAAATGAAATTGCAATTCAATAATTTTATTACAACCCTGAGTACCTGCTAATCACCTGCGTCCTGCTGCATTAGACATGCAATTGTTTAATTTGATTATAATCGTGAAGAAGCGTCGACTCTTCCTTTTATTGCAGCTGCAATGCAACATGTCTGTGCATTTTTCATGTGCAATAGTGAAAAAACGTGCCATTGGCCATTGAGATTTACCGAGGATCAACGACGCCGTCGCTGACCGTGATGATGAATATCTCAGTCAACCCTGTTTGACAAAATTACTAATGAAACTTTCAGGTTGCTCAACACACTCAATCAATTGTTCAGTTTTACATATTACAATATCGACTGTTCAGTCTAGGTATTTATTTGTTCCTGGTGGAAAAAAATTGACAGTCTGTGCAAAACTCTTCGATTTGCAGTCAACCTTGGCTACATTATTTTACTGAAACAATATGAATCCTTCAGTTCATTTCCCATTTTTAATTAAATTAAAAATACAGTTGTTACTGTTGTCTGTAATGCTCAAGGAGTATAACATTAATTACATCAATGTAAGGAAACTATAAAAGTAATCATTGAATATAAAACGAACAGATTTGATTTGATTTCTACGCCTCATAAATTTACTTTATTTTCAGAAATTCTCATTGTTTTGTTTCTTACAATAAAATTAAGCATATTTCAGTAACGATCTTTAATACTTGAAAAATTCAAAAGCTGGACGTTTCTAGGAACTGACATTTAAATTAACCTTCAATTGTCACAATTTGATTATTGCTTATAATTGAAGTTTCTTTTGTATAAATTGACAAATCATTTCCTCAGTTATCACTTGTCAGTTATGAATTCGCGTCTTTGGAAAAATGGATTCCTGAGAGTAACAATGGGTACAAAAAGGATGAGACAAGGTCCAGCCTTCTCATGAGAAAGTTTGGCAGAGAGTAATCAGAGGGAAGTTGTAAACTATTCGCAAACGTAAACGATGAATGTACGACGAGCCAATTTAAAATCTTACTTTCTAAACATAAACGAAAGAATGTCTACAATAGCCAAAATGTTTAGAGACATAAATGCCATCGCATAAAAATTGCAAAGGAACAGAAGGATACATGCACAGAACCATTGATCCAAGACAAACTCTGACCTTATGTCACATTGTGTATCATATATCAGTTTTAAGTCGCAATTGCAATTACAACCCAAAATAATGTTTTCTCACGAATCCAATTAGCAACTGTTTGGCTATTCCAAGTACGCTTTTATAGAGCAGTGCCCTGTTTAAAGTGCCACATCCAATCACACCTCGTAAAACACAAACAATCCATTAGTTCTTGACAAGGAACTTGCGAAAGTAAGAAGAACTCCAACACTCCAAGCGCAAGCCTTCACTGTGTCATGTGGCACCCAACAGTTTTAATTACAACTTTACAAAATATTTTATCATTCTAATGCCGTAACACTATTAAATGTGGTTTTAACTCAGCAGACCAGTCGAACATGGTTTGCGTTCATAATTTATTCTGTCGGTATTATTTATTACTAATATAGCGTGTTACATGGAACATTATAACGCTTGTTATGATTGTTTTGATTGTTACATTTCTTATCATCTCAAAATTGTTGCGTTTTAAAATTACATCTTTGTCGACGGGAGGGAAACTGAATGTTATGCAATCCAGACCAAAGGTGATGTCACGTCGATGTAATCTAATGCATTATACTATTGTACTGAACAACTTTTAAAATTAATATTTAACAAAATTAATATATTTTTAACAAGGACTTGTTTAATCTGTGGTCATAGTTTATATCTCATGAGTTAGAGAATGTTATATTATAATTTACCTTTATTT
Organism: Harlomillsia oculata; assembly: GCA_019776145.1. Classification (NCBI taxonomy): domain Eukaryota; kingdom Metazoa; phylum Arthropoda; class Collembola; order Entomobryomorpha; family Oncopoduridae; genus Harlomillsia; species Harlomillsia oculata. The sequence continues at coordinate 28,304 of JABASF010000630.1, forward strand.
ATTATATCCTGTCTTTGTCTAAATGTTAGTATAGGAAGAAACGGATTACAGCTATCAAAATCAGTTGCACAACTAAGCCAGGGCGTCATGAATAATAGTGTCGATGTTGTACAATTTGTAAGAAAGTCTTCTTTTTCAGAGTTCAGTTCAGACGAAAGGAACAAAAGCCTAGTTATCAGCATGACGGGGCAATTAGAAATGGCAGATCGGCCTTGCTTTGTTCACACTAAAGTTACGGTGTGGTAAGGTTGGTGGTACAGTGCAAAAAAAAACATTGAGATTGAAACTGTGAAGCGCATCTTGTTCATTCATTCAAACTTTGTCTGTCATGTCCTTCCTTTCTTTGTATTTTTAAATTGAATTAAATGCTGTAATAATGAAATGGTTTACACAAAAGAGTTTGGAATAGAATTGTGAATTATTTGCTCAACGCGGCATGATTTACGTTACTGAAGAAGAATTATTATGCCACTTTTCACTAAAACGACATGTCATCACAAATCACAAGATGGGCAATGATGTGTGACTTTTGCTACGAACCCTAAAAGAGACTGTGCACAATTCGCGATGCATTATTAAATACAATACTATGAATGCAACATTAATAAGTTATCAAGCCATGTCATTAGAGAATTTCCTGAGAATGAATGAAGAGTGTTATTAACGTTTGGACGCATACTTGGGTGCATTAATGCATCCAAATAAACTTCAAAACAGGTCTTTGAATTGCGATTGCAAATCTTCTGAGTAAGGAACTGCAACGAATATTACAACGCCTTTCTAAACTTCCCATTTCCCATTTATTAACTCGAGAAGGAGACATGAAGACATGATAGGAAACTGTCAAGAAAGGGATTCTCATAAATGTGTTGACTTTGTCACCAGTGTGCAGCGTCTTCATCGTTCTCTTCCGAAGTAACTTTACTCTCTCTCTCTCACTTCTCTTTCCTACGAAAGATAAGGTTTAGCACTTCATTTCGTGTCGTAGTCCAACGGAGGACAATGGGATTTTTCATTTCTCAACATTGTATCATCCTAAGCATAACGGCAGTGACAAATAGCCACAACATGAATCGAGAAACGAAAGTGGGATTGTGGGATATTGTCAAGTCAAGGGTGCCAACAAGCGCTACCATCCATACATCAGAAATACAATTAAAATGGAATAATATTTATGTTCGTAATCATTATTGTTGTTATTATTGGTCATTTGGAATGGAATCAAAGTCACAGCATCGTAAATTTGGGAAGTGCGTGGAATTTTCTGTTTTTCATTTAAGATGAACATTAGTATTTTTTTCCTTCTATGATTCGTTTTTAAATCATACAAACTTGGGTATTCTGCAAAATGTATAAGAAAGTGTTGATGTTGCATAGTGAACAACGTTGAACAAAACACTCTATTAGCTGAAAAGTGCACAGGTTGAAATTTCCATTTTTTAATACAGTCATAAATGTCATTTGTGCACGCGCATGTGAATTCAATGCATTTAATTTATTTGGCACTTGAATCGAGATGGCAAAATGTTTTGCAGCTTGTATAGTCAGTCGATTCATTCGTGAAAGACTGCTTTGAATATCAAACCATTTCATTTCCGTTCCTTGTAAAGGCAGATGAGGGAAGTGTACCGTTTGTATTCATTTCCAAAATCAACCAGGTTTGGGCGTTCATGCTCGTCTCGTGTCTCGTGAATATTATGGATTTAAGAGATTTTGTTCAATTGGCTCCATCAGCAAAGTCTAGCACTAAGGAGACTCCTTCCTTCCAACGAAATCTTCTCTTCCTTTACAAAGTTGTTTATCTTTTGTACTCGACAAAATCCTTTTCCTTTCTTCAATATTAGTGCTTTGAATGTCTTCACATCACTTCACAGCAGCAGCGTAGGAACAAACTTTTAAGGCTTGATGCGCAGTTTTCGTAAATATTTTCGAGCACGAACATTTGCCCATTAAAGCACTTTTCTCCATTCGAAAAAAAATTCTCAATATGGAAGTGGCTGACCCAGTTAACAACTTACAAAGTTCAAAGTGAAATGAAAGCAAAAGCGTCCTTTAGGATCCATTTGATTATTTTTGATGATTCACGTGATTATTTCAATATTATATTAGAGAAAAAACTGTTCTAGATTGACTCTGTGATTGGTAAAATTTAAATGTCATTTGCCGTCACTTGACTTTCGGATGATTCTATCATTCTTAAAAATTGGACTATGGATTGTAGTATAGCTATAATTGAATGCTTTCAAAAGCTTATCACAACACAGCACACGTCCTACTTAATAGTGTCAATATGAAATGCTATTAATGTCAATGGTGACAAATGAACTCTGCACTCCTTTCATTTTAATTGTATCTTATTCATCAACAGACGCCTAATTCAAGATTGCTTATAATAATAAATGCTCAGTGCATAAACAACACAGTAAAGTAAAAGTATTCTACGGACATTAATTAGCTCTAGAATTATTGATTTTAAGATTACTCAATTAAAAAGAGTGGAAGCTGTTTCCGTCGTTGTAATAATATTTTCATCTAGATTTTTCAAAAAGCCAAGTCAATTTGTAAGATTCAAGGTTCCTCAATTATCATAATCTCGTCAGATGCATTCAATCCTGTTTCTTATACAAGCAGACTGACTTAATAACAACGCAACTTTAAAGCTTTCAAGTTTTCGCAAAGTTCCACACTTCCACACTTCCACAGTTCCACTTTCGATTATGAACGCGAAGCCACACGATCGATGCTCTTTGGTTGTAAAATTTCATGTTTGGTTGCGTCTTTTCTGTCCAATACATTTTAGTATACACGTACGTACACCAACGCAGCAGCAAACTTTACCTGATTCTCAAAGCTTATTCTTTTTTGCACAAAAGAGCACTGCTTATTGCTGTACAACTATATAGTACAACTAATAACACAAAGTGCAACAACATGGTAAAATGCATTGTTCCATTATTAATCAGACACTCTTTTCGTTTGGCTTTATACACTAGTTCGAATAAGACACTCTCTATAAAAATACTTCTCATGACTCTCAACCCCTTTCATTTTCATTTTCCTTCGTTTTTCTTATGGGCATGGTGTCATCGTTTTGCAGTCCCCACTTGATGCGACTTTGATAGTTGACGATACGATGCGCTCACGCTTATTGTTGTGAACAGTAAGAAGTTATCAAGTAAAAAGGCTTTAGCATTCTTTAGGACAAGCTGAGAGTTTGTTAGTCTACACTTGTTGGTTGTCGCATTGGTGCTTTGATTGTCATCACGAATAAAGCAAAGACTGTCTCTTGTCTCTTTAGCAGTGGGTTTCCGAGGTTCTCACTGTACCTGCCGACGAGGGAATCATCATACAAGACATCCTTTTGAATTTGCATAAATTAGTAAGTCACTGGGGTACTGTTTACACTTTAGTGGTCACTTGTCATAGGTGATCAGTATAAAAGCTTTGGGAATTTCACTCCGTGGTCATTTTGCTACTTGAGACGAATCTCTGTTGATATGAGTGCATGAGTAGTCTTGCCCAAAATATTTTAGGGCAAATTGTGCTTAGTGTTTCAAAGTTGGCAAAATAAAAGGTAACAATTTTGAAGTGTTCATGTGATTTCATGTGTTTCATCATGTGAAAAGTGATTTTTGTTAATTAATTTACTACGATTACATTAAGCTTGAGCCGCTCTTCGATATATATGTGTGCTGTGCATGCAAAATTTGGAATTTTCCATTAATCTTCAGTTTTCCAAAGGTGAAAACCGTTGTGCATACGACTGCTTTTGTACTGGGGAAATTGAAGACATCGCAGTACACGAAACATAGGTGCCAAAGGTGCCAATTTGATAGTAGTTTTCGGGAAAAAAACAAAATTGCAACATGAAAAGACTGGTGAGTACGAAATATTTTTGATTATTATGCTTACACAGCTCCTATAATAACTGTCAACAACACTACATAATAAGAATGACAGCTTCATACGAACAGTTTTCTTAAAAATTATAACTTATGACTTTCACGTACTTTGTTTTCCTGATTTTTTAAAATGAGACAGTATTGTAATCTCACTAGTCACTACTTTACTACAGTAACATTGAGCCTTCATTTAATTGTGTCGCACGTTGGCATTTTTCTATTCTGAACAAAAGGTCGTCGAGTAACAACAACGACACAACCGTTGCAATTGTTACTGTGTTTTTTTTGTTTTACTTCACTTCTCTGTCCGCTTTGAGCAAAATAGTTATTATTTAAAATCTGAATAGCTTTGCCTTGTAACAATTCTGAGAAAATGTACATTTTGAGGCATTTATTGAGATTCATTCATTGAGAACGTTGGAAACTGCTTTTTCTCATTCACATGTTAGTTAACAAATAGATGAAGCTGTTTTCATAAATATAATTGCAATTGCAGTGTAAGAGAAACCGTCAATTTACAAATGCTGTTCATCCTATACAATCCAACTAAAAGTTTTAATTTCAAAATAACGTAATGCCCTTATCATGAGAAATAGCATTCAAATTCAAAAGGACGCCCTGGTGAAATACATTAATTTCTCATTTTAGCTTATACTAGCCCTCCTTGTCAGTTTGGTGCTATCTGAGCCACCAGTGCCAAGCGGTTATAAAGGATCGTCCAGCGGTGGAGGACAAAGCGGTGGATACTCCGGTGGTAGCCAAGGTGGTGGATATTCTGGAGGTGGTCAACAAAGTGGTGGTTATTCTGGAGGTGGCCAACAAAGTGGTGGTTATTCTGGAGGTGGCCAACAAAGTGGTGGATACTCTGGAGGTGGCCAACAAAGTGGTGGATATTCCGGAGGTGGCCAACAAAGTGGTGGATATTCCGGAGGTGGCCAACAAGGTGGATACTCTGGTGGAGGAGGACAAAGTGGAGGATATTCCGGAGGTGGCCAACAAAGTGGAGGATACTCTGGAGGTGTCCAACAAAGTGGTGGATACTCTGGAGGTGGCCAACAAAGTGGTGGATATTCCGGAGGTGGCCAACAAGGTGGATACTCTGGTGGAGGAGGACAAAGTGGAGGATATTCCGGCGGTGGCCAACAAACTGGTGGAGGAGGACAAAGTGGAGGATACTCTGGAGGTGGCCAACAGAGTGGTGGTTATTCTGGAGGAGAAGGACAAAGTGGTGGATATTCCGGAGGTGGCCAGCAAAGTGGTGGATACTCTGGAGGAGGAGGACAAGGTGGAGGATATTCAGGCAGACAGAGTGGAAGTAATAATGCTGGAGGTGGGTATTCCGGCTCAAGCTCTAATAATGCAGGTGGATATTCCGGCGGTGGATCAGGCGGAAGCGGTGGTTATGCCGGTGGAGGAGGAGGTGGACAGAGTGCAAGTGGTGGATATTCAGGCAGTACTGGGACTGGTGGCTATTCTGGCGGAGGATCAAGTAGCACAGGAGGGTACAGTGGCGGTGGATCGAGTGGCGGATACTCTGGAGGACAATTGGGTTCTAGCGGCGGATACACTGGAGGTCAAAGTTCAGCCCCCTCATCCGGAGGTTATTCTGGGGCAGGACAGGGTTCAAGCTCTAGTGGCGGATACTCAGGTGGACAATCAGGTTCTAGTAACGGATACTCTGGAGGCCAAAGTCCAGGTGGCTCATCCGGCGGTTATTCTGGGGCAGGACAGGGTTCAGGTTCTAGTGGCGGATACTCTGGTGGCGGACAAGGTGGCTACTCAGGAAGTCAAAGTGGTACCAGCGGCGGGTATGCGGGCAGCAGCGGATCCTCTAGTGGAGGACAAGGAGGTACATTAAATTTGCAATAAATTCAATTTTATGCGTAGTATAACAGTATTGAATTACAATTGTTAAATATTTTGCTTCAGGATACCCAAATAGGTCCTCTGTACCTTCCTCTTATGGTGCGCCAAATGGTGGATACGTTCCTCCTGCTGGTGGAAAACCAAGTTCTGCTCCATCATCATCTTATGGTGCCCCTCCGAGTGGTCCTAGTAAACCAAGTAGTAATTACGGAGCTCCAAGCTCTTCCCCATCTTCTTCGTACGGGGCTCCCAGCTCCAGTTACGGGGCACCTACCGGAAGTAGCAAACCAAGTTCTTCTTACGGTTCTCCTAGCGGACCGTCTTCGTCATATGGTGCTCCAAGTGGACCGTCGTCTTCTTATAATGCCCCAAGCGGAAGCAATAAACCTGCATACGCACCACCGAGCTCGCCACCGTCCTCATCATATGGTCCACCAAGAGGATCAAATCCATCCCCATCATATGGAGCACCAGGGAATACACCTTCTTCGTCGTACGGAGCCCCGAGCTCTCAAGGTGGTGGTTCGGGTGGGTATAATGCTCCGTCAGGAAACAGCAGACCAAGTCAGTCTTATGGTGCCCCATCTGGCCCTTCAAGTTCAGGCGGAGTTCCCAGTTCAAGCTACGGGGCTCCAACTGGAGGTAACAAACCGTCGTCGTCATACGGAGCTCCACCGTCCGCACCATCTTCTTCTTATGGAACACCTAGTTCTGGAAGACCTTCCACACCGTCTTCAAGCTATGGAGCTCCATCCGGAAACAGTAGACCAAGTAATTCATACGGTGCCCCAGGTTCTGGAGCCTCAGGACCTTCTAACAGCTATTCCGCTCCGTCCGGAAGTTCTACTAGACCGAGTTCGTCATACGGTGCTCCAAGTTCCGGGCCTTCTGCTGCTTACGGTGCACCAAGCAGTCCGGCGTCTAGCTATGGTGCTCCTTCTTCAAGCAATAGGCCCAGTTCTTCCTACGGTGCTCCTAGTGCACCATCATCTTCCTATGCATCTCCGGGATTTTCCGGTTCACCAAGTCCCGCATATTCAGCTCCTTCTGGAAGCAGTAGGCCGAGTTCTTCGTATGGTGCACCATCATCTGGCCCATCGTCTTCTTATGGACCTCCAAGCTCTAGCGGAAGTACAAATTATTCCCCTCCTAGCCAAGGTAGACCAAATGCTGCCTATGGTGCTCCAAGTAAAACACCGTCGTCATCGTACGGGGCCCCTAACTCGTCACCATCTTCATCATACGGAGCTCCATCGTCACCATCTTCATCGTATGGAGCTCCCAGCTCACAACCATCGTCTTCTTACGGAGCTCCCAGCTCACAACCATCGTCTTCTTACGGAGCTCCCAGCTCACAACCATCGTCTTCTTACGGAGCTCC
>JABASF010000631.1:0-35426 GCA_019776145.1 Harlomillsia oculata
TTCGAAAGGTCGACGGCAATGACAGGTGAGCTCTCATTAACCGGCAAAATCCTCCCTGTTGGTGGTATCAAGGAAAAAATTCGTGCAGCCAAACGATCAGGTGTCAAATGTGTCATTCTACCTGCTGAGAACAAGAAGGATTTTGACGATCTTCCTTCATATATTGCCGAAGGAATTGAAATCCACTTTGCAAGCCATTACGATGAAGTATATAACATTGTCTTCGGTACCAGTTAACTAATTAAATTAGTGAATTAACCTTAGACTCTTTATGTATTTTGCTACGAAATCTTGTGTTTCTACTCTAATGTACTCAACAATAATTAGTCAAGTTGGTTCTTCAACTTTCCATGAATGTTGTATACAATGAATTAAAAACATTCAATAGTTTGTTTAAAAAACCAAGTGTGCTCAGTTTACTCATTACGGGAGAGGGGAAGACAGACATTTGTATATGATTGATTACTATTACTTCACACTGTCGCAAAACAATGAACTCGAGTACTTTGCTCTTTCACACTTCGAAACATGAAAATAAGAAGGTTCGTTTCTCATTTCACATCCCTGCATTAATGAAAAAAAAGGTCTTGTCAAATTAACTCAAATTCAGACAAAGTAGCATGTTTAATTACATCGGTGCATCATCATCACCGGATGAACTTCTTTTTTCTAATGGACATATCCCATGTCAAAGTGAGCAGACCGAGTTCACCAAATTCCACTTTTTTTTGTTATAGCACCAGTAATTACGAAAGCGTAAAGCGTACACATTGATGCGTAATCTTCAAATCTTAATGCATCAGCAAAGTTTTGCTTGAGAATATGAGAACAACCAAAATGATGCCTTTTCGTTTAAGTATCTGAGAGAGTTACTGGACCACTTGAAGACGTTTACATTGTTGAAGTCATTGAAAAGACCCATTTTTTGTGCATATTTTATGTACGTTCAATACTATAGAGAATTTTCTCGAAAAGGTGTGACTTGACTTAGGCTAGGCATGAATGCATTAGTAATGAATAATGAAGGAGCAACACACGCACACTGACAATTGAAGCAATATTCTCGTCATTTGCTCAGTCGGATAGTTTTTTTGAACCGAAGACTCTTTTCGATTTGATTCTTCTGGTTTGGTTTCCACTGATTCGCATATTAAAATTCGTGTGCTCAAGTGATTGTTTCTGAGAAGGGTACACAAGCTTTAAAAGTGGACAAAAAAAGCGGTCACGAGTATGGTTAATAGGAAAAAAGGTGTGCAGTTGTAGTTGTTGTAGATTTGGAAGGAGGATTGTTGATATCATGGACGATGGTACGGACAGGCCACCTTGAACAAAAAGGTGAAATGATAATCTCTGGAATTCAGGACTGGAAGAAGATGAGAAGAGAAAGAAGGGATAAAAGGCTCTCTCTCGCACATTGCACTGTGTCCAATTAAACCAATGAGTGAAACAGACGAACAAACAGGTTTTGACCCGAGTTCATCTCGGGAGGTGAAGAAGATTTTTGACCGATCTCAAGGTGAGCATCATCTCGTAAAGAAGTGACTTTTATATCTCAACGTTTGTTGCGTTCTTGTGCAAAAGCAGTTTGCACACAAGCTCAACAATACTATTGTACATGGGCATGATGAAATGAAGATGCGGTGAGGATGCGTTTGCTTGTGCTTTTTACCTATGCAATGTCCTTTCTTTCACTCTCCGTCGACGACCGTTCCAAAAAAGCATAAAAAATGAGTGTGGAATCTATAAAGCATCCCTCGACCCTTTGTTCACCAAGTTAGTCGGAGTTTGTTGGTTTCTTTGGAACGGTTGCTACTGACAGGTTCGTTTCGGTACCTTTCTCATTTTTCAACCATTGTTTCATGTTACAACCTTACAACAGTGTGATTTTAACTGTTTGTCTAGTCGAAATCATGGGTTGTAGTTGTAACTTCACTTGTAAATAATTAATTAAACAATTTTTAATTTTATATAAAGCTGAAATCATGAAGGCGTCAGTGACATTGGCGCTTGCCCTTGTGGCCGTCATTGGTTTGGCCCATGGCTACCGGCTACCGAGTTACAATGGAGCATTTGCAGATCGTTCATTGCAGGAAGTGAACAGTGCTCCTTATTTCGCCCGAACTGGACTTGTACCTTTGGAACTGGACGGTTTGGACCGTGGACGCAAGTACACAGTGACGAAGAAATCAAAGAAACAACAAGATAGTGAAAAGGAAGATGAGGAAGATGAAGAAGATGAAGAAGGTCAAGATGATGTTCAAGACGAGGAAGAGGAAGCTGCTGAGTCTGGAGAAGACGAAGAAGAACAAGATGACCAAGGAGGAAAGGACAAAGATGAGGATAACGAGGATGAAGAACCTGAAGATGATGTTGAGGGCTTTGCTGTCCCATCATACGATAGTCTCTTCCCTAATCAACCAAACAGTAAGTGATCAGCACGGCATGACATGCGGAATGATGTGATATGACATCGTGCTCATATCTTATATTGTCGACAAGTGCAGTCTATATAATTATTGAATGATAAATTAGGCGGCAGTGGCAGCGGTGGACGACCACGTCCCGCACCTGAGCGTAAACCCATCGAGAGAGGAGAGAGCGAAGGAGGATTTAATGTTCCTTCTTTCAGCAAATTGTTCATGTCGGAACCAAATCGTAAGCAGCTAATGATTTAACTATACCTACATCATATCAACTCAATCAACATCTAATCATCTTGAACAATGAATAATAGTTATAATAAGTAAATCATTGATAATAGCTGGCGGTCATCCAGCTCAAGGATTCGGAGCTAACAATGGACCGCAACAACGCAGAAGACAACCAGGACATGGAGGACCAGGTGGACCAGGAGGACCAGGAGGACCGCCACCATCCTCTCGTGGACAGAAACTTGAGCAAGAACCATACAGCTTTGAACGTCCATTGGGTCCACCACCACGTCGTCAGCATGGAAGGCAATTAGTCTACGTCCCAGTCCAGGATTCCATGGAAGATGACTACGACGAGAGCGGAAGCATGGAAAGAGGACGATCCGGCGTTCGTGTCATCACAGGTTGGAGTGATACTCCCTTGAATGACCCATACAATCCTGAATACGTTGTCAATCCAACATTAATGAGACTTCGTCGCCGTCGTCGTTATCACCCATCTCAATTGCCACCGAAGCAAAAGATCGCTATCCGTACAGGATATTACGGAAATCCACGGGATGTTTACATCAACCGACATAGTGGAGCTCATTGGACTGGTTCCTGGAAAGAACCCTACATTTACGATTCCAACTACAAGCTCAATGACAGACCTTATTTTGAGCGTCCCTACCCACGATATTAAAAATCAGAAAACAATCTATAATAAGTAGTGCTCAAAGATCCAACACTCATTGCATTTCTTTTGAGTTGTGCTGTTTTATTTATAAAACCTCGTCATTTTCAATACAAAATTACCTTCTCTGAGGGGTACAAGTTGAATAATAATAATTTACAGTCTTCTCTTCTAACTTAAATACATGATCTGAGTTCAAGCCTACATCACTTGTTTTATTCAAACGTCATAATCTCATAATAATAGTAATCAGAAACATCACCAGTAGTCATTTTCATTATCAAATGATAAATATCATTAATCGTTATTTCATTAAATTCATTATCATGCTAATTCATAATATAAACCAACTGCCCCAAAACTAAATAACTTTGTTATCATTTAATAATAACAACACAGACATTTTATTTTGCTAACATCTCCGATTCTTACCCTAAAACTATAAACCACATTACGAATACCTAGTTTTCAGAAAATGCATTAAATGAATATCCGGAATCTACTATATGTGTCAACGAAACAAGTAAATTATAATTAGGATACGAAAACGACAAATTCATCTCGTTCAGTCCATCTTGTCATTTCTCAGTCTTCATCAGAGTCATCGTCATCGCGTGGTGTGTCATAGTCGCGGTTAAGCTGAACTTTTGTGAGAGTCGGAAGTTTTTGAAGTTGATCCCGCAGGCTCTCAGAAAACTAAAGGTAACAAATGAGTAAATAAATTATTTTTTAATCAGACTAGGCTCACATTCGATTCGATGATATAAGCAAACAGTGGAAAGAGTGAAAGAAGAAAGAGTTCTTACGGATTCACGCCGAATTGCCAAAGTGGATAGCTTCGGAAGCAGTGTAATTCTTCGTGCTGTCGCATCGCCGACAGGAACAGAGTTTTCAATTATAAGATGTGTTAGATCTGCAAAGTAAGAAAATATTCCTTTTACAAAATTGTACCACTTCTCGAAATTAAAACAATGAAAATGTCGGAATTTTTACCTTCTTTGTTTTCCAAATTATGTTCACGATTGGCTAACAACATTTCTTCCAGTGAATTCACTCTCATAACCAGCTTCAACCTGACCAAGTTGGGCCACCATTTCCAAAGGGCGTCTACACAATGGCTAGTTTCACAGCCCAATGACAGATCGATGACATTTGGGAACATTGACTGAAGAATCTGGATATCGTCGCCATCGTAAAACGTGTAATTACATTCGAGATGAGTGACATTGCCCCACATCTTTGTGTTCTCCCATTTCCGAAGTATGGGTCTATGTCCATTCATAACATTAAGCATGAATGGTAAACTTACGGAGTGCAACGTATCTGTCAGGAGTTTTTCGAATAGTAACTGTGGAGCAGCAGTTAAAATGGTCACGCCACTTAAAGAGAGGGATTTGAGAAGAAACTGAGAATCTGCAAGTAGTTGTAAAGGAGTATCACTAGTAACGAAATGGCCTGAATCCTTCCGAATCATGAATTTTAAAGTGTGTAAATTCTTCTTCAGATTGGAAGAAGCTGTAATGCATTTCATAAACTTTTCCACAGCCTCTGGGTCGATCTTTTGATACTCCAGTTCTAAAGTTTCTATCATTGGTGAAATATTGATGATATCATTTACAAACTCCGGGTTCAGTTTATACCCCACAAATCCAAGAGTGGTCAACATATTGAATGTAACACAGGCACGACTGAAAACATCTGGTTTGCATGTAAATTCTTCTGGAAGCGTAAGTCTGAGTTCTGTTAAGCTTTCAAGGTTTGTGATAGTATTACAGAAGGTCATGGGCATTTTTTCTGGAAAGTGAAGATGAACAGCTTCAATTTGACGATCGAATTCTTTAAATAACTTCATTTGTAGCTTGGGTGACACGCGACTATTGAATTTAAATTTTCGACATGGAAAGAGAGCAGTGGAAGCTCTCATATCCTTGATGAAAGATCGCAGCATGGCATCTTTGGTAAACACCGTGAATTTCGAAGATCTAAATGTGGTAGCAGAACAACGATTCCATAACTTGCAAACTCGACGAAGATGAACAAGATCACAAAATTGCATGAATCTTAAAATATTGTGCACAACCTGTAAAGCACAAAAAAAAATACATCGGTTACTAAACAGTCTTCGAATCTTAAGTCCTCTCATACGTGTACCGGTGTTACCATTCACTTACAAGATCATTTGTCAATGATTTCACTATGGATAAATTATGCAACTCCATTGGCTCAACTTCTTGCTTCGGTTTGAGCATCCGAATTGGAATGAATTCCTCACTGAAGTCGTCGTCTTCATCATCTCTGAAATCCATCTTTTAAACAAAAAAAAACAGAAGTATAGATGTATAATATAATGTAGTAGAATATGATTGGATGTAGGAAACAATAATTAAAATCATAATACTCTTTGCAATTTACATACCCCTTCATGCTCACTTTCTACATCTGAATCGATGCTCCGCTTTAAACTCCTACTTTTGGAAGGAGGTACAGTATTCGAAACCTCCGTACCGAATTTTCTCTTAACATAAGCGGACAGCCAAACGTTACTTCCACCCAACCCTATAAAACCGAAAGGAAATCAAAATGATATTTCAATTTCACAATACAGAAAAAACCAAAAAGTATTAAACATTTTAAAAAATGGTTACCTTTATCTGTTTTCGAATGAAACGGTGATGTTTTCTTCACCCGTCCAGACCGCACACCAGATGACATTCCATTCTTCATGGCACTTTGAGACATTTTCGACTTCATTGTTGACAATAATTTAGTACGATATATTTAAAATCAACGACAATGACTAATCAAATCAGATCACACTACAATAATTCAAAATCGTCAGCACTTAACAATAATGTTGCAAGTAACAATAACAAGTTTTCCAGTCTCATACAACGACTTGTTCAAAACCAGGGTTTTCAAACAGAACGAACGTTGATCAGTCAAACCATGCTTTGCTAAAATGTATGAAAAGACTAGCAAATCAAATACATAAATCAATTTTGAATAACTTGTTTCGTAAAACGAGAAAACCTGCGTAAAACAAGTAAAATCACAAAAGTAAAATGAGAGAGACCGATATTTTTGGCCGTTACTCCCGGCACGAACGAAGCTCCATCCAATGTCCAATCCAACTCCTCCTCTCTACTGTCTTGTTTGTTCGTTTGTTGTGGAGAAGCGCGCAATGCATGCGCAATACAAGCGGTTTCGTCAGTCAGGCTACTTTTTCATTTGTATGCAATTTTTTGCCTTCAATCTTTGGCTTTTCTAAAAAAAACTTTGTACTAAATCTAAAACTGCTATTAAAAATAAAACTAGACTAGGACTAGAAGAAAGAGACTACAACTACTACCTCAAAAAAGCAACCTTTCATTTATTCAATATTCACAAATAATATTATAATAAGAAAGAAATAAGTTACAACGCCGTTAAAACATTCAATTCATTATATTGCAGAAACATATTATAAAATGATTTAATTCTAATTAAGATGGTAATGTAAACTTGAGCTGACAATGGGAAGAAGGAAATAAGAGAAACTACAATGGTTTTCGAAGGGTATGAAATGGAATGATATAAAAGGTGCATTAATTTGCATTGTTGTGTTTGCAAAGTTGCAATCTTTCAATGCGCTCATTTCCATTTCTGGTTTCCCCGTTTCTCCATGCATGTCCAATTTCCAATGGAAAGTCGTGATTCTGAGATTACAAGTACGTTTTCAGTCATTATTTTTATTAATTTACTGTTAAGTGAAGTTAAGTTCCTTATTTTGGAAGAATAATGCTTTCTTCAAAAGAAATCCATTCCATTTTAGTACTTTTATGCTTGGTTTTATAATGGGCGGAAATGAAGCCGTGAAAACTACAAAGATTTTACTACACTGACCTTCCTTTATTTTCTAAAACTGTAGGTTTCGTCTGAGTCAGAAACATCAATCGTCACTCAAAAATGTCATAATTCTTTAAATGCATTGAAATGCAATAAGTGGATTAAAGTAAACGAAGATGTATCAAAAGACGAAAAGACCATGCAAAACTAGAGTCATTGTTTATGAAATTGAGTAACAAAATGACAAAAGCACAGACATAATTATTACATAATCATTTGGGTGCGCACGAAACGAGGTTTAATAGAACGAAACTTCCACAAAGATAACAATAATAAGTTGAGAAATATCGGTTACAAACGCAAGCTTTATGATTATTGGTAAATGTAAATTACCGTGAACTTTTGGTTCCCGTTCACGAAAACGACAATTGACATTCGTATGACTTAAAGAAGTACAATTATACGACGGACGACAACGACAACAACGACGACGACTTTTGATGCCTGGCTTGACATTTGACGATGGAGTGTCAAGGAGTTTCACGATTTCCTTTGTAACAGAAGACCCAAAGTTGAAACGTTTGGTCAATACATTCAACAATGCAAAAACATTCACCTTTTGTTACAATTAGCATTGGGTGCTTAATAAGAAAGAGGTATGCAAGAATACAGGTGAAGGAAGAGAGATTGAAAGGAACGGAGACCCACCCGACGTCATTTCCTCTGAAATAAATCTCATTGTTTCCCGTCTTTGTTGACATTTTGGTTCATACACGTCCCATTTAGTAACTGATTTTTATGAGACAGTCTTACAACAGTAAAAATCTAAGAGAGAAATTAATTTATTTGCATTTGCATATATACATTAACATGATTTGAGATCGGGACTTGGGATTCGGTTCTATAGAGAGCAAAAAATGTCACTACCGCATTTGCAATTTGGCAAAATGAAAGAAAAAGTCTTGCCATTGCAGATTGCACCTTTGTGAACTTAAAACTTTAAACTGAGTGAGGATCTCTTCTGAAGGTCTACTTAAATCTTGAGCACCCAAAGCTTCGTCAACCATGACTTATAGGATTTGGTACCTTCGACTTGTTGTAGAGAAGCGAAGTCAAGCAGTTTGTTGACGACAATAGGTTTACAGGCTTTTACAAAAATAATGGTTTCGTCGACTCTTTCCTTCACTTAATAATTAATATCCGGTGATTTTGTGCGTCTCTCATTTCGCCAGTTACCTTAGGTCATAAAAGCCAAGAGTCACGCTCACGTCTATTTCCAGTAGTCAAGATGACGTCCATTAGCCATGTTGACGTCTCAAAAGTACGGGTTTCAATCGTCATCATCGTCTTGTGCATTTCATTTTCCGAGGCACAAAATCAGGATACTACAAAATTCAACCCTTCTTCTGTACTGCCAAACACTCCCAATACAAGTGGAAAAGACATTTATTTCTCCAGGAAGAATTCTTCCGATCCCCTAAACGTGCGAATTTATCCTGGAGGTTACGGAATCACCAATTCACATCCATACTTACAAACCCCGAATTACAATCCTTTCCAGCATTACTACAATAATAACCCTTTCTTACATGGACATGGACAGTTTTTTCCTTATGAACATCCTCATCAACAACATCATGGAATCCAACATCACAACAGTTTCATTCCACCGAAAAATTCTTTCACCCCCAGTTTGCCTTTTGTTGATCCTTACATCCAGAGGAACCCTTATTACCCGTTCCAAACTTCACCTTGGCAAGGTAAGGCCATTGGGTACCCGGGGATCGGAGGAATTGGTTCATTTCCAGGGTACGAGACAGGCCTTCCAAGACAGGTTCGCGTTCCAGGAAAAATCCAAATTAACTTAATCGAAAGAGATGCGGAAATTACATGCGAGTTCCCTCGGTACCTTCTCCTGGTTCAGGTAAGAAATCAAAACGTGTCTTTTACTTACTAAAACAATATTAAGGGTTTTAAAGCCGCCTTTTTGAACGTGCTTTTAATAGAAAGTATACTGGCATCACAAGTTTGACGATCCATTTGGTTCATACTACGATGAGACGAACGGGTTCGGACCTCGTGTCCGGGTAGTTTCACCCGATCAATGGACATCCATCCTCACAATCCGAGATTTCACGGAAGATGACTACGGTCCTTACCGTTGCATTTCCGCCGCCGTTCTTCCAGAAGACACCCAGCAAAGTTACTCTCATCGTCGTCTTCTTGCAAGTGAATCCACCACAATCTCAGCCAATGCAATCAACAACGGTGTGTATTCTGACGATCGTCCTTATGAATTCGATTCGGGAGAGAACAACGAATCATCCAAATCCCCTTTGAAAAGTGGACGAGGTCAACGAGGCAAAAGTCTCAAATTCCCCTCAACCCAAAGAAGCAACAAAGTCCGGTTCAGTCGTAGCGTAACTAACAATGACTTGTCCCCTGTAGATTCAATCCCCGAGTCATCAGACAAGTCGTCAACAATGTCACCTCATACGTCATCCGGACCAAAACAACAACAAAGGAACTCAGCAGCGGAATCCAATTTCATTGAATCAGAACAAGTGTACGATCCCTTCACACAAAGTCGACTTCCGTCCCGAAACTATGGTCTTGTCGACAACTACTGGACAGCATTGCCCCATCATTACGGGCATGGAACGAATCCATATGCATACGACTTTAATAATCGTCTCCAGAATTTCCCGTATAGTTTAGAAGACAAGAATCCAGGGACTCCTCCTGGAACTCCTGGATTTCCTGGAAACTACGGATTACACGCTCCTTTCTATAAACCTAATTATTCTGTGTTTACTGTCTATCAAGAAGTTCATTTTACCCCACGAGAATACCAACGGAGCAGCACATCCACCCCTGGCAAATAAACATTTTAAAACTGAACGATTTATCTGTTTTATAATGCGAATAAAAACATTTTTCGAATTTTTAAAATAACATCTATAATATAACTTGATTATGATGATTTAATGATTATTATTATTATTATTATTACGAATTATAATTTAATAACTCACGCACCGCCGCACCGCATCAATGAACAGCATTGCATTGGACTGTGTGTTCTAAAGCATGCGCTGCTTGAGAATAGCAAAGACACGAAACTGCCGAGTCATTTCATTTTCCCTTGTTGTCATTCACAAGTTTTCTCGTTGGATTTCTAAAATTGTAAACTTTTTCGAAATTAATTTTTTGAAAAACTGATAAAATGAAGCCTACATCTCGTTTTCAAGTGGATAGTGTCGGAAAGGGCACGAAAATTGGACAACTGGACATGCCTGACTGGATGTCAGCAGAGCATTCGACTGGAGTAAAATCTAATTTTTTGATATTTTGAATTAAAAACTATTGCTAATGTGCCAGTAAATTACAAACTAACATTAAATGTACATTTTTGACTTTAATAATTGTAGACATCCATTATGGCTGTTGAGTTCGACGGTGGTGTTGTTCTTGGAGCTGATACTCGAACAACTACTGGGTAAATAATAATACTGAGGTTTATTTAAGTCTTTAAATTAAGTTATTAAAGTATCAGAATTAGTATTTTAAAAGTTGAATGATGATACTTCACAGAGCGTATATTGCGAATCGGGTTTCTGACAAACTTACACGTGTCACAGAGAAGATCTATTGTTGTCGTTCTGGTTCTTCTGCTGACACACAAGCAATTACTGATATAGCCAGTAATCATTTGGAATTCACGGAGTAAGAAATGAATTTTTTGTTCATGATTGAAATTAAATTTTTGCCAAAGTTAAAAGTATTTTTAAAAAGTATCATGTCACGATGTCGTCTACAGAATCGAGTCGGGAGAACCGCCGTTGGTCCGTTCTGCAGCATCAGTCTACAAAGACATTTGTTACAAGTACCGGGATCAGATGACGGCTGGGATCATCATCGCCGGGTATGATGACCGTGAAGGAGGTCAGGTGTACTCTATTCCCATCGGTGGTATGATTGTTCGACAACCGGTGTGTACTGGTGGTTCTGGATCCACCTACATTTACGGTTACGTGGACAGTAACTTCAAACCCGGTATGACTCGCCAGGAATGTGAAGATCTGGTTTTACGAGGTAATTTTTATTATGATTATGATGTAGCTGTTAACTAATTAAATTAGATACTAATTAAAGATCGTAATATCACCAAATTCACATTTTACAGCATTGTCGTTGGCAATTGAACGAGATGGAAGCAGTGGAGGATGCGTGCGACTAGCTACAATCACCAAAGATGGTCTGGAACGTCGTACTGTACTCGGAAACGAACTTCCAAAGACTCCCATCTTCTAAAGTTGAAACTGTACCATGTAAAATGATTCAAATTATTCGTGCACTGTTTAAAAATGTGAGTTTTCTACATAAAATTACAAAAGCTGTCATTTAATGAGAATGGAAAATAAAGTATGAGCATAAAACAAAATCATTTTAATTGCTGACATCGATATATATTTTATTCTGGTTTGGAATTCATTCACTTTCATAGGTTTCATTTTTCATAGTATTTGCGTTATACTTTTCACATTCCACATACCCTTTTATCTCCTTTTCTTGCTTTTATAACATACCTAACGACGCGATTAAAAACTTGGATCCGCTTGCGATGAAATGAAAAAAAAATCAGTGAATGAAACTAAAAAAAACTACATCTTAATGAGAATCTTCAGTTTGTTTCATTCCAGTAACCCTACTTATCACTTTCATTCGGTACTTTCCACAGTACGTTTTTACCAGTCTCATACAACTCTTCTAAAGCTACTTCAAAACCACCACTTTTCTTCAATGCTTCGTACTTTCTGTAGAGGAGCAGTGCTGCTCGAGCGTCTTCTGCTGAATCATGCATATCTGATTGTATAATCATCCCTAAACATATTTTAGAGTAAACGTCAACATTATAAATTGCTCAATTTGAGAATGAAAATACAATTTACGACTATGACAGGTATGACATATAAAAAGTAAATACCGAGGAAGTGCCAAGCCAGGAATCTAAGAGAAACCATCCTCTGATTAGGCAGATAGAAAAGATTCACGGTATCGATCACTTGATCATGAGGTACAACCAAGTTAATCACCCTGTTGAAAACAATTAGTTGAATTGTCATTGTCATTGAATAGTTCATTAGAATTCTGGGGAAATTAATAGCGCTTTGTGTTACAATGCATAATAATGCCCACATTACCTGAAATCATTGCTAAGACCATGACCAACAAACTTGACTCCAGTGTCCACCAAGTATCTCAACTTCAAATAAACCGATTTGAGTGTAGTAAGGTTTTTTGAACTGAAGTTAGCGTCCAAATCTCCTGGCTGAATTCCAGAGAATTTAGTTAAGTAATCCACCACGTGCTCTTGAGTCGACACGTAATCATCCAAAAAGGGAGTTCCTTCAAAAGGACCTTGACCACGAATACATGTGACACGACCTAAAATCAACTGTTGAGGTCGGATTGTAGCAAGCTTTCCATCGCTTCGTAGCTCAGTTTCTTCTTGACCAAGAGTTACGAACTCGGCATCGATTGCCACAAGTTGTCCCTTCTTTGGAACTTCATCCATTTCTAAAGGCTTGTACGTTATTCTTCTGTTTTTCCCACCTTTCAGTTCCTTGAAAACATCCACATCAATGACATGTTGTGGAAAAGGATATTTTTTCATGTTAACCGGCATGTCTACTCTTTGATAGTAAACAACACAGGGAATTTTCCAAACTGGGTTAAATTTCAATGCTTCAGCGACCGGTATCTCACGAACACTGTATATATAACAAAATTAGTAATTTACTACCTACTCAACATTAACCGAACAACATTTAACGTAAATAACTTCTCACCAGAAATCATTAAAAATGAACCAATCGGATTTAGATTTTGGTTGACGATATCTTTCAAAGTATGAATCGCCTACTTTAATCAACGCAACCAAATTGTTCTTTTCTTCACTGTCGGCATCTTTCACAAAGCAAATAACACCAACAAGGTTGTAATCCACTGCTAGCCCTTTAGCAACCTTATCAGAAGCTAGTGGGACTGCTTCAGAGGAGTCCAATTCCTCAATTGTTAATTTCTTCGAATCATTCATTTGCACCCTAATCGCTGCAGGAAGCCACTGAATTTGAAGCTCCGGATTTGTTTCAAACTCAGTCACTTTTCCTGTACAGAAAACTGATCGTTATACGTTCTTGTCATAGCACACACCAATCCCATTTCTAGATTCTAGACAACGACTGAAATAAATGAAACACATCCATACCTTTATCGTCCTTCACTGGACGACCTTCATGCCAAAATTTGCAATCTGCACGGATACAGTTCTTGCCGTACCTGCACGATTTCATGTGACCTTGTGGTGCTGGCGGAGGTACAGGAGGCACAGTCGCCTGCTCAGAGTTGTCGACACTCCTGGAATCTGCACTTGCCTCCTTCTGCGGAAGCATTTTTTCCAAGCTATGTTTCCACGTCAAGTAGTCCTAATCACAATCAATAATAGGCGTTATTTATACATATTATTCGTTCTTGGTCTATGAATTTAAAACAACGTGATATTTAACGTAAACTTACGTGATTATTCTCAAGGCATGTGTTCAGTGATAGAATCGTCGGCAGGGATCTTGGCGTACGACTCTGAAATGTTGACTGATACTTCTCACATTTATCGCACCATGCTGGAGTTGTCAGCTCCGGGCAAAGCGATCTTTGCAAAATATCCACAAAACGACACGTTGTTCCAGCATTTGTGACTATAACAGAGGAAGATCAAAATTGATTCAAGTATACTTTAATTATTATTTACGTGCCAGGAAAATATATTATCTAAACCTTCTGGAGAATACAGAAGATTGCTCAACAAAACAGTCGACTCCTTTCGTTCTTCCTTGTTACATCTCGTACAGCGATTGACGTTTTCTTGTTTTACTGCAAAAAGTTTAGTCACTGGATCATTTTTCTCCGTTGTAAAAGTAGACTTCGTATCACTTTTAACAGTTTCCGTTTCAATTTGATGTAGAATAAATCGATTCCAACTCTAAAAGACATTATGAATTATGAATTATAATAAGAGATTATGGATAAATGTATATAGTATAGATTAGATTAGATTAGTCATTTCGAATTGGAAATTAAGCCAGTTAAAGTCCCAATCAAATACCTGAATTAATCTCAAGTACATGAATCTCTGCTTCGACTGACTTTCTTGAAGAATGAGTCCCAGTGCAGAAGCTTCAGGTACAACACGAAAAGCTCGAAGAAAGTTGCTTGTTAAGCAAGGAATTGTCGAGCTATTATCCAACATGTGAAATAAAAACCCTAATTCACAACTCAAGCAAGCTTCCTTCTTGCAAAGATGAGCGAGTAAACCACCGCGCAGGTACTCAATGTGGTACAAAACTTGTAACATAGCGTTGCAATAGGAATTCACAGTGCTTGCTTCTAGTCCAGAAAATTTTGTACGATTATATGTTTCCATGTCCGTCTCTTCAAAGGAATACTTTTTCCAATCTGTTCGGGCATAGCGTTTCGGTATCAAAAATCTCGAGTAACCGCGACCCGACTGATATTTCTGAAAGTTCTGCCCTTTAAAGTTGTATCCCTGTGATTGTTGCGAACCCATTTTCCCCGACGACGACGACGCTGCTGTAAGTAATGTCGGAGAATGCGCACCCATACCAATTCCACTCGGTGATAGCACTGGGCTCGTTTTTAATGTTGAAGCATCTTGTTGAGGATAATAAATTTGATTTCGTAGAAAGGTACCTGGGTTTGGAGCGTATCCAATGTTGCCTACCATTTTGATAGACTGCAAAACTTGACTGTCAACTTCAGGAACTCTTCTGTACACTTGTTGAAAGTACTGAGGAGGCCAATCCGACAGTAAGTTTCCGCCCAACAATGGTAAAGGAATAGAAGAAAAGTTTGTTAAGTTGTCCGTCATGCTCATTGGAGGTGGCGGTTCTATTGGATCAGCGAATTCAGTATCCCGAGAAAACTGGTTAAACATTGCAGTTGAACTCGACGAAAATAAATGCAAGTAGCCAGAATTGTCGCCGAATGCCATGTACTGGCAAGACGATGATACGTCGAATGACTGACACATGGAAGAATTCGACGTAACCTACAAATTAGAAATTACATATAACAAATTACAAATTGTGTATTTTACGTAACATGAATTAGGGCCGATCGTCTGCTGTTGCGGAATGAAGTTAACATTAATAGTAAATAATAACTTACTTGATACAGCTGAATATTCGCACTGGTCAGCGCTTGGGCCTCCAGAACTTCCATTTGACCATTTGGAGAAACACAAGCTATACGAGATGAAAAGCTGGGCAGAAAACTATTAAATTTATGAAGAAATATCCGTGAAAAATCATATTAAAATGCAGTTTGATGATTAACAGGTCAAGTCAAAATGAAACATACCGCAATAGAAACGGATAAATCGAAGATTGAATTGGTGCAATGGCCCGATGAACTCTCAAATCGTACATTTTAAGAAAACGATCTACAGTTAAAGATCCATTCCGCGAAGAAAATCCACAAGTTACCATATAATTTCTACAAAACATGAAGTTTGAATTTTGAAATATAAATAACAGTACTTTTATGTACGATTGACGATGGTTCCATAATAAAACGTACCCATGAACATCAAAGTCAGAAAGACTTCCGGAATGTGCGGAAATCGTTTGTTCAACATTCAATGTTCGCCTGTCAAGAAGGTGAATCTGACCAGTTGCTTGACCCGCACAGATGCTGTTACGACCGTGATTTCGCAAAATGGCACACCCAGGTTCACCGATTTCAACCTACGATCGAGTGAATTCTCCACTTACACATCATAACTTTTGAATCCATGAATCCGGAAATTCGATTTCGACTTACGATGTTACATTCCATGCTATGCTGTAAATCATATTCTACGATGGTATTCTGGTGACCTGCAACTAGAACCGATGTTGGAGACGTTTGCAGCATACATTGCATATCTTGAAAATTATCAGAACTAAGAAAAACAACAATCCAATATTAGCGTCGATTGCAGTACAACTTGACCTGATAAATCTGGATTTTTCAATGTTGCATACGTACACATGAGTAAAAACAGACAAGCCCCGTCTGATTTGACCACGAAGCTGTTTCTGACTCAAAATTAAAATAACTTCTTCAAATGTCAAAATCTGTCGAATTTCTTGGTTGTTCACTACTTGGAATGACCTGAAACGTAAACGATTCAATTGCATGAAAATCACTCAAGTTGAATTTGTACAAATGTAATGTTCAGTTCAATCTTACGTGTATTTTTCCAAGTTAGGGCCAAAGTACGATGTGACATGACCCTTCAATTTCAAAGCATTGAAACATTAGTAAACCAACAACCAACTTAAGTTACATAACTTACAAACTGACGACTTTTCAATTAGCAAAGCTGGAAACCTACCCCTTGGTTTCCCATCCAAACAAGTTCTTCATGAGAGTCAATCGTGACAGCATTGACACCGAATCGGTCTCCCCCGTCCACAAGAATAGACCTTGTTTTTTGAAATTCTCCATTTTGTGGGAAACCATTGGAAGGGTCATCTTCACCTCCTAAAGGAATTGCTCCTATTCCTTGTCCCTCTCCATTCTCACCATAATCTTCATTGCAAGGACATCAATAAACTGAATCACTTCAATCATAAAAACTATAAACTACATTTGACCTATATTTTCAAAAGCATCTTACAAATTGTAGAATTCACTCCAAGCATTTTTGAAGGAGAGCAAGTGTACAAACCCGTTCCAAAAATGCATCAGTGATCAGTGTTTTGTGTTTGTGCTCCACATTTGTTTTTGGGTAGACACAGCAGCGACTAAACAAAACTGACTGTACAGTACAACTTTGCAGACAAAAAATGAATTTAAATGAAAATTAAAACTACAAAAATACTGTATACTGTACTAAAACACTGTCACATTTCACGTGTCACGTCACCAATCATCCATTATTTTATGCTCCAGAACAATTCCAGATAGAAACTTTTGTTGTCTCGTTTAAAATGTTAAGAATGAAAGATCGAGTTGAATAAATCACGCCTGTGTACTAAAAATATATTCGTTCAGAAAAATATGAAAATTTTGATCTCAATACTTTATAAAACCTACTTTTTTGAAAATCCTATCGAAAATCGAATGAATCGCGGATGATGGTGATGGTGACGTGATCTCAAAATGCGTAGGTGTCTGCACAAAAAAGGGAAATTCTGAATCGTCGCGGTCGCGAGGTTCTGCGCTCCGTTTCATAGTCCATAAAGCATGGAAAAAAGGAATCAATCAAAACTTCAAAACTCACTGGAAATGCTGGAATCAAAGCATATCAAACTAAACTGGAATAATGCCAGGAGATTATGTAATAAACTAAATTAATCCTCAACTTGCCCCGTACACAAACAACCTACAGCATCCACTCCACAACTCCACTCCACATCCTACTAAAGTCCTATTAATCTCCTATCTATCTAATCCTAATTCTCCTAATCATTAGTCGTTTTTTCCTTCCTATTCAATGTATTCAACTGTTTTCATACAGCCGTACCGTTGTTTTAGATGCAAATTGTACAATCGACTTCAAACTGAGTTTTTTTTTGTCCAGTCCAGATAATTTTTTAAAAATTTAGTACAATTTAGGTTTATTGGGTCGTTTTGAATTGAAATGTACAAGAATTTGGATGGTTACAATCTTACAATTTCCTTCAGATAGGAAAAATGATTATGGAACCATGTTTAGGTAAGATTGATTAGTACTACTTTTAAAATTTGATTAAAAAGGCAGGTTTGACAGTTGATTTGACATGGACATTCACGATTTGGAGATTTAAGAAGTGAAGGCCTTGACTTGAGGAACCTTGATATTTCTCAGCTTTTCGGCAACTGTTTTAATGATAGTTCGGGACCAACCGTGAATGGCAGCTTGATGCATCCTATGTACTTGTTCATAAAGAACCTTGGCTTGATATCCATGGATGTTCTTGGAGAACGTTTGGGATAAATTGACAGTTGCTGTAGCTTTTTTCTGTCCCAAAGCGACAATGATCCCTTTGTTGACGAAGGCAAACTTGTCTGGGAATGCTTTTCCAGCGACACGAGCCTTAATGAGTTTGAAAAGATAGTCGCTCTCTTGGTGAGCGACTTGAGCAGTGGGTGGACAAAAGTTTGTAGTTCCAAGTTCCAGGACTTTGGCACAATCCCCTAATCCGAAAATGTTAGCATCCGAAGTTCGGAGTTGGTCATTAACGACGACTTTGCATAGCCTTGCATCAAATTCCAATGGGAGGGTTTTGATGAAATCCGGTCCTTTGACTCCAGCAACCCAAACTTTAATGTCACATGGGAGATTGCTTCCGTCCCGAAGAACGAATCCTTCCGGTGTGGCTTTCGCCACTCCGGTGTTGACTAAGACCTTGATGCCCCGAGTGGTCAATTGGTTAGTGGTGTACATAGCTACATCATCTGCCACACCGGGTAGTACGCGAGGAGCTGCTTCCAGAAGGTAAACTTCGAAATTGTCTTTCGTGTAATTGTCACCAAGGTTCTTCAGATCCATGAAACTATGGAAAAGTTCTATGCACAATTCAACCCCGGAAGGTCCGGCACCCACAACTCCAATCCGAAGCGGTGGACAACTCTCGGTTTTCATAAATTGACGTTTCAAAGCGTGATCAAACAGAGAATTTCTCAGTCTATCTGATGCCTCCAGATTATCCAGATTGAAACAATAGTCCTTGACTCCTGGTGTCCCGAAATCATTTCCCTCTGATCCCACGGCGATGATGAGAGTGTCGTAGTTCAATGCCCGTTCCCCTTGCAATGGTAGACCGTTTTCACTAGCAATGGAATTGATGATTATCTGCTTCGACTTCAAATCCACTTTAGACAAACTTCCCGGCACGAACTGGTACCCATTGTGGAAAGCATGGGGAAAGTAGAAAGTTTCATCTTCACCTCGATTCAACGTTCCCACAGCCACTTCATGCAACTGAGGTTTCCAGACGTGGGACAGAACTCGGTCAACCAACGTCAAGTTGCATGCCTTCAAACTTTTGGAGAGCTTGGTCATCAATTCCAATCCGCCGGCGCCTCCTCCCACGATAACAATGCGATGAGCCATTGTCTGTAAGCATCATCACAGAAATGACAAACTATTAATCATGAGTCTATTACAAAGCCCGATGAACAGCTCATGATCCAATAATGCGCAAATACAAGTTCACAAATTCATGTCATGTCAATAATAGTCAATTAAGTAGAATGGTGACGTACGCCCATGCAAATCCTAGTCCTTCACACTGTCAATGAGTTCAAACCGTGCCAGATAATTTATGTAGATGAGTCGAATGGGTAATATATACTTAGCCGATACTGTTAATTTTGACGGTACTATTGCTATTGTCGAATTCCATGTTGAATGAATGCTACCAAAGTCTACCATGTCAAGTTGACCCGTCAGCTCAACTTCTGAAAATTACGGTACAACAAACGACATATGACATGGCAACTTGGCAACTCATAGCCGTCATAGACAATGACAGGAACATAGGTCATGTCATGAGACTGGAATGCTGAAAACGGAATCAGTTCTACACAATAATAGAATGTAGATGTAGAACCTCGTCAATTTCATTAATCATCTCTTCAATGCACACGATTAGAACATAGGATTTTGTGATGCCTTGAAAGTTGAAAGTTTCCGTGTCCAAATGTCAACTTCAATCTGCAATCACGATGGATGAGAGAAACGAATGTCTTTTGCGCTTAATCGCTGCGGTCCATTTGATTAAAATGCCTCACGAGTCATGAGTGATGAGATTGTGAATTGTGATGGTGTACGACTTTCTATAATGGTATTTATGAAGCGTTTGCAATTCGCAACGATAAAAGGCAAATGAGACAGTTAATCACGTAGAAGCCATTCAGGTATCATCGGATGTGTGCTGAAGACAGAGGAAGAAACGCAGAGTTGACGACCTTCCTTAAGCGTCTAAACTCTCCAAACGTCTAAAGTGAGAATGAGAACTTTTCTGCTTTGACAGACAGGTAAACACGTAGGACGAAGCATTTCATTAGCATTTTCTGCTACTCTCTCTCTCTCTCCTGGAGTTCTGGAGTCTGTCATGTGAGTGTCAACTGACGTAGCCGGAGCAGAGATATGTCTTTGAAAGATTACCTCTGGACACACGAGACACAATGTTAATGCAATGTGCACACTTTGTAGGTTGAGTATATTTTCTGTAAATGTAAGAAAACGATGAGGTAAAAAGTCCAGAGGTAGGTGACCACAACCACAGCCATTCAGACGGTTTTTGGAACCTGAGGAGTGCAGGTGTGCCAAGTAGCCGGTACGACAACATCAAATAGTACTGGATCTACAATTTTTTGATTAGTCATATTGACTAATCAAAAGGCAGAAAGCACACCTTGTGTTCCGTGGATTCTGAATTTCGACATCATGCTCCAACTTCCTTTTACGTCTAAACTCAATCGGAGTACAAGTAGCATTTCGGTTTCGGATGCAGTCTCCGAATCCTCGGACAATGCCACGCTCCATTCTTTGTCACGGGAGGATCTCATGGCATTGGGAGCTGGACCCATCCGTGAAGATGTTAGAGTCAGTCGAAAGAAACTGGAAGCACTCATCCTCAAAGGTACGAAAACTCTTAATTAATACAATTAATTTGGTCGATTAAAATCCGAGCACTTGATTGAAACTCATGTCAATATATCCATGAAGCATTTTTCTGTTCAGGGGTGAATGAACGGTTTCAGAGTTCAATAAACTTCCATGCGTTTCAATAGGCAAATGAGACTGTCTGCCATTTATGACTCAGACATGTCAGTCGTAATGTTAACTTTGCGCCTTCCACTTGCCACAGCTTCATTTGACTATTTTACTAATTTTTGAATAAAATTCTAATTATTATGTTTATAAAGTAGTTTGTGATATAGGGATTGTATAATAATTGATAACGATTTCTAGTCAGGATAGAAGGTTATAAGGTTAGATCGTATAGCATTATAAGGTCATACTAGCGTTTTAGTGAAAACATTGACGATTTTGTGATGTGAAATTGTGAGTTGTGACACGTCAATAGTGCATTTGCGTTTATTTTGTGACCTGACCTCGTGCCAAGTGACTGTCATATAATGTTTGTCCAAGATTTTGTGACCGTAGTTGAAAAGCCCTTTGTGTTGAGATTAGAAAAATGTTGCTCAGTAGCTTATATAGTTAGTTTTAAAGTCTAAGTTCTTTTAGCTTAATAACAATGTCGGGTTACGCGGAATTGAATGGAAGTGCAAGTCAATGGGAGACTTCAATGATAATTAAATATGGAGCTGAATGTAGGAATAGTAGTCAGTATGCGTTTGAAGCATTTGTTAAGTGTCAAAGGAATGAGTTTCAAGGTTTAGAATCGGAAAATGACGTGAATAAGGACAATATGAACAATGGAAGACACTACATTGACTTTGACCCTAGACGATGTACAAATATAGAATTTATGTATGCATTAGTCAGGGATTTGAGGAAAGGTTGGGCAAAGTACTTTGAAGACTTTCAAGCTAATAGACCTACTTTTTTCCCCATTTTACGGGTACTCACGCCGACGACCCCGACGTTTTCAGAACGGGATGAGGACACTGACAAACATTACATGGAACTTGTAAGGACACTTTTCTTAATATGTAATTTATTCACGTTTGTCTAAAATGCATAGGATTAATGAAATGTTGATTCATGACTTCATTTTTGTTATCTTTCAGTTGATGGAGAGGAGCAACACGTACATCCAGTGGCCGTCTCGTATGAAAATCGGAGCGAAAACAAAGAAAGGTAAAAATGTAAACGTAAAAGTGCCTTTTATGTAGTTTTTATCAGTTCAATAACTGGCATTTCTTTTAGTGCAATGTATGCCACACCGTAGTACATCGAAATGGAATGGAATGCATGGATTGTCATTTGATGATTTCATTTATCATGTTATGTAGATTTGTTCGTGCGTATTTATGGGCATAATCCAGACGATGTCAACGAAGCTAAGCTGCAAGTGCTCGCAGACTTTGGTCCACATCGGGTAAAAATCTAAAGTTCATTTTAATATGTATGTATCCTTTATGATTTGATTATACGTGCTACTTGTTCGACATGATGGATGATTTCAGGATTTGCGAATCACGCTCAAAATGGAAATTAGCTACACGGATCATTCTCATTTGATTGGATGTCGTGGAGGAACAATTCGTCGTGTAATGGAAGACACTGGTTGTCATATTCATTTTCCGGATTCCAATAGAATGTCGAAGGAGCACAAAAGTAATCAAGTTACCATTGCTGGTGGCTCCATACAAGCTGTAGAACAGGCCAGAAGCCGTGTTCGCGTGAGTTGCAAATCTTTAGTAGATATTTTATGCTAGAACAGAGAAAGAGAAGGCTAGACTTTTTCATAGCTTTGCTTAATGGATATTTATTCACATTGCCCCTTGAATAGGAATTGAGTCCTCTCATCTTTCAATTTAATTTGCCATTGATGCATGGGTCTTATGATATGGGTGTTAATCCTGACGCTCATCATATCTTCTTAGAGACTATCCAGTCCAATTATTCAGTTCAAATAACTATTCATCCACCAAATAAACTTCAGCAGACAACTGTCTCAATTAAAGGTTGTGAGTGCGATGCAACCAGGATTCAAGAAGCAATTGGAAAAATCATCAATTACTTTGCTCCTGGAACTCTTGTAAGTTTGAAAACAATAATTTTTGCAACTTGATGGATTTTCGGATTTTAGGGTTCAACTAAAAATGCGTATTCAATCGTTGTTTTAACAGCTTAGCACCGTTACGGTAGAAAATACAATGGAAATATCTCCGCTACAACACGCCTTTGTACGAGCTGTTAGTGACAGTAATGTTCATGGAATTATGATGAGTACCAATGCTAAAATCATTTTCCCTGACCTTAGTGACGGAAATATTCAACAGATCAAACGTTCACGAGTGTACATTGCTGGTGAAATGAATTCAGTGATATCAAGCTCGACAACAGCTTCTGGTAAAGTTAATTAATGGGTAGAAAAATAACTTTGAAACTGACAAGTCATCAAGTCACTGTTGTAACTTTTGATTCTTGAATGACGGAATGCTTGCAGGGCTGTCTTCCACTTCGTATGATATTTGACGTGGCCGATGATTTCCAGTTTGATTTGGAGACTATTCGAAGTATGGCGTGCGATCTGAATGTGAATGTCAAGCTCATCAATCGTAATCGCTTGAATTCAAATGGACCACCCGGAACATTTTCCGCCTTGCCACCACCTATTCCTGGCCGTAGTCGAACAATTCAGCTCATCGCTGCTGAGCGAAACACTGGAAATATTTATGAAGTCAGACGTCGGATTTTTGGAAGCATTGAATCTCCGAGTATTGCGAATATTCCATCCACGTATGCTCTGAGAACTGCGTTTCAACAATCTCCAGGTGAGACAAGCTCGAATTATGACTACATTGTGGTTAGGAATGTTTATGTTTACACGCTTTGAACGGTCTGGCTTCACTTTTCATAACACAGGAGGACTTGTTCAATATGGAAATCGGTTGGATACTACTTCCAATCTTCCTTCGTTGATGCTACCAACAAGTCCAAATATGATTAGTCCAGTATTGTCACCACAGTTCTGGCCACCTTCACCATTTTCAAGTCTATTTTGTTCGCCACAACTTACAACATGTGTCATTCCTGGTGCTCAAGGTATTGGGAAATCGACCCTGACTCCAAATCTTCGCTTCAATTCCCCTTCGGGAATGTCAGACATTAATCCCTTATTGCTGAGTCCAGTTGAAGGATTGTGTGATTTCACCGGATTTGACCAACACCGAAAAGCTCCAGGATGGGAACGCTCGAGCACAAATTCGGCTTTGTTTGGTTCACCTGCCGCAACTTCAGTTAATACTGATAACTTGACTACGTCTGCAAATGCCCCAAACGACAAAGCTGATAGAAAGTTTATGGCCATGAAAGGTATTAGTATTATAGTTTTATAGTACATTAGTACATACTACAATTATTGGAAATATTTTCGTAATCGTAATGGTATTTATATTCAATATCGTTTACTTTATTGCAATTATTTTAGCTATGTATCAAGCCAAAATTGGAAATAGTCCACGCGTTCCTACTTCTGATTGGTGCGGATATGGTTTCAGTAAGACCAGCTTGGGCCTTTTCGCTCGTGAAATCCTTGATGGTCAATCAGAAGATTCGTCAACTGGTCATGGTCAAACGGGCGATACAGCAAATGACAATATGTGTGAAGAAGTTCCATTGTGGCAAGGTGCTTCTGCTTCTAGTAGAGAAGTTCAAATGGTCACTGTAAGCGGCATGGGTGACAGGAACAACAATAAATGTGAAATTCAGAAAGGGGTTGTCTCAGAATTCCCCAACCACAAGACTTTGAGTCTCCAACAATCAAATCTGCTGGATCTCAGTACATCTCGACCAACGGATGACGCAAATCCATCAACAGATTTGCCTTCACTCTTTCTTCAGAATGGATTGGAAAAATATATCGGTTTGTTTAGTTTTGATGTCACTAGTTTAGCTTATTTACTCGTAAAATCTGAAGTGTAACTTTGACCTGTGCTCTTTTTAGACAAATTCGTCTGTGAGGAAATCGACATTGAAGCATTTGCACATTTGACTGAGAGCGATTTGAGAAGTCTGGGTGTCACGTCGTACCCGGCACGAAAACGTATGCTGGTTATGATATCTTCTCTCTCGCCACTTCCCGAAATGAATGAATACAACTAGAAAGGAATTGACCCCGGGTCATCTTCCGATACCAGTGTGGAAACACTTAAAATACTACTATTTTGGTATTTAATTCAATTCTAGCTATTAAGAACTGTTAATGCCTTAGATTAATCGGTCTTTAATTGCTGGTCGTATTTCTTAGTATTATCGTATTATGATAGGAAGTAAGTTATTAGTGTCTAGTGTCTAGTAATCTTCAGGAGAAGACAACATTTGTCTTTTCAACATAACGACGCATAAAGTCGAAGGAGCGGTGACACTTTGTCGCGTCGAAAGTACGAATACTTACTAATTGTGTATGCATGAAAGAATTTGGAATTTCTGAACGATCTATGTATTACGAACATTATTTTGCATGCCTTTACCTATTTGCTATTTACTATTAATTTATTGTTTATTGTGCAATAAAAGCATTTCGAATTGGAAAGAAGCAAATAAACGTTAGTTCAGACTTCAAAGAATGAATGTGCACACATGAATTTATTAAAATAACAGTTAATAAATCGTTTTTACAAGAACCATAATATTATAGTTGGAAATTACAGTGATCGCCAATTAAAGTAGGTAGTTAAGTTTTAGTGAACTTTGATTTGAGGATTTTCGACTCGTCGTAGTTTCTCGGCCGCGACCATCATCAGAGTTCTAAGCTTTCCATGGATTGAGGCTTGATATGCCCGGTGAAGCATTGTGTAAGCTGCGTCCGCCAAAGCACCATTGACGTTAATGGTTTCTCCGGTAAACAAGCCATTCAACTTGGAAACGATTCTTCCAGTTGTAGGTGAGACTGTTAAAATAGGGTCTTTGTACACGAACGGAGAAGGTTCTTTCTGATTTGGAACAACCCGATACTTTAAGCGTTTCATCAGCCATGCCACTTGTTTTTGAGCAGCATAAGCCGACGGTGGACAACGGGTCTTGTCAGTTGGACTCTTTGGAACAACAGCACAATCACCAATAGCGTACACATTATGATCTGACGTTTCTAAGTTACTGTCCACGTAAAGACGATTCGTATTCTTTTGAGATCGTAGACCCAATGTAGACAAGAAGTTAGGAGCGATATGACCAGGAGTCCAAACTTTGATATCACATGGGTAGAGTGAACCGTCCGGGAAGACGAATCCTTCTGGAAGTACTTCCTTAATTGGCATGCTACATCGAATATCAATTCCTCGGGCCGACAACTCTGATGTGGTGTAATCTGACAAGGCATCCGAGGAATCAGGCAGAATCCGTGGACCCGTTTCCAGAAGAGCGATTGACAATGCATCCTTCTTGAACATAGATCCCAAGTTGTGCAAGTCGACGAAGGTATGATGAATTTCCGTACATAGCTCCACACCAACCGGTCCCGCGCCAACTACACCAATTCGCAAAGTAGGGCAACTTGACGTCCTGGTGTACACCGCCATGGCTTGTTGAAACATGTGAAGTTTAAGATCTTCAGCTTCCTCCAAGTTGTCCAACGTAAAACAATTTTCCTTGACACCGGGTACTCGGAGTCCATCACTACGTGACCCAACTGCCAAAACCAGCGTGTCGTACCTATGAAACGAAAAACACAAACACTTTTCAGCATTCATATTCAATCCAACCTTATCGCTTTCTATCACTACTTACTTTCTATTGAATCATTACTTGTTGTAGATTTACCTAGCACTGCGCTGTCGAATGACAGTATTTCCATTTTCATCGATTACAGGAGCAAGGATTACTTGTTTTTTAACTCGATCCAGGCCCATCATTTTTCCATTCATGAATCGATAATGATTTTCAAAAGAATGTGAAAAGTACTGCGGTTCATCTTCCCCACGATTGATAACTCCACAAGCAACTTCGTGAAACAGAGGTTTCCAGATGTTAGACAAGGTGTGATCAATTAAAATTGGTTCACATCGTAAGTTTCCACCGTAAATACGACCAAGCCTAGAAATCAGATTCAATCCTCCAGCTCCGCCACCCACAACAACCAACTGATGTGCTTTCCGATAATACGATGATGCTGCTTGTTTCGCGGACATCTTCAAGAGTTTGCAAAATTTATTAGTCCTTGTCTTAATTCACTTGAGCTAAAGGCACTACAGAAGACGTGAACACGTCAACTGTGTGCCGAACACTGTCTAATATTTTACAAATCCTATCTCATCAGGTCATCAGTGCAATGGTAGGATCCGAGGTCACAAACAACCGTAATCGTTGTGACAACTATGGAATTTATATTATAGACGCAACCGTCCGTAGAAACTAGAAATACCTGATTTCGCAGGAATGAACAAAATGGATGAAGCGGTCCTGCAACATGAAAGCTTCCCGTCGCATACTCTCGTCAACAGGATTCAAATTATCCATTCCTTACAACAACAAAGCATGCCTTTTGATTGTTTCCTTTTAGTTTACACTTTATTGTAACGCAAATGCGGTATTGAGTTCAAATTCATAATAACAGAAATCCGAAACGGCAATTGAACAAGGGTTAATTTTTTAAAATCAAGTTGACGGGTCAAGCAAATGCAACATTAGTTGAAAAAATTACGAACAATAAACTAACATTTGACAATTTTCAGTTTCACATTTTTAAAAATCCAGAGATCTCTGTAGTAAATTCTTGCACATTGGGTTGTCCCGTGCCATCACGAAAAATGATGGAACACCATTCGATGGAAGATAATATCTGTATAAAATAATACAATAAACATAACATGAAGGTGTGAAAAAATAATGTCACTGTCAGGTGAACAAGATTGAAATTGTATATCCACTTCCACGGTCCCATGGTCCCATGGACAGTGGCCCAGTGGCAAATGAAAAATGTTTAATACCTTTCACTTCGAAGCAATTCATCCAAAGTTTGATCAGGGTCGGCTTTCACAAAAGTACCCCTTTTTAAATCCGTAAAATACAAATCAACAGTTTGGACATGGTATTCATTATTTTTGTCCCAAGCTGGACGTTCATTTTCTAGCATTTCAGTCAAGTGCTCTGCAAAGCTAAACCCCAAAATCGTAATCGATTTCATTATTAATACAAGTAATGAACATTGAACTTTAAATTGATTGAAAGCGCTGACTTACGTTGACATTTCATCGAATTCTTCTATTAAATCAGACTGCGAATATTGTGGGTAGTAAAATAAGACAGGCCAGTACAACTTTCCGTCTTCCCCGGATTTAACGACTTTACGGCTAGCGTCGTGCTGAGCTGCCTCATCTGACAAGAAGTTCTCGTTAATAAGCTTAATGTTCCTTTGAGAAATGAGCTTTTTCAATTTCTCAATATGCTTCAGTTTTTCACGTTTCTGAAACGTTGCCTTTCTCTTTAGCATTTCTTCGTGTTGCTGAAAATAGTAGAAAACTGAATTTATTTGAAGAACGTGGTGGCACGTGGCAGAGTGTTACAATTCTGATAAGAATGATAGGATAAGTAACAAATATGATGATGAGTGATTACCTGATTACGGAATGCGGTACTCCTAATGTTCTCAAGTTCTTCCTTGTCATTTTGAATCTTTTCAGCAACGTCACATAGTTTTAAGACTTTACTCCATTTCTCTAATTTGACACAGCATTCAATGGCCTTCCAAATCGGTTTAAAGTAATCTGGTTTCAGCATCATAGCTTTTTCACAATCGTGAAGGGATGAGCGAAAATTTTGTACATGGTAATGAGCTGCTGCTCGATTATTGTACCTAAACACAAAGTTTCGACGTCATCACATCATCTCTTCATCTATTAGCGTATTAGTCAACACCAACACCAATTTAACAGTAATGTAATAATTTAATAATTCACCGGTGAACTACAATATAAACTATAAAACTAGACAATGTTACATCTTAGCCAATACGAATTTAAAGATAATAATTCACTGGCGAAATATAATAAGTGGACAACTTACAACTGAGCCAACAAAAGTAAATTTGGAGTTTCATCCTCCGTAATCCTTTCAAAATTGCGAATAGCTTCAGAAAAACAACTGGCAGCAATGCGATACTTCTTCAGTTTAAAATGATAAAGACCATCCTCCTAAAAACATAACAATACACAAAAAAGTATTAGTTGAAGATATTTATCTTGGATTATTGCAGTAGATGTAATCAAAACATATTATGCCTTGTAATTAAGTGTCAAGTCTAGCGGAGTATTTTCATCCGATGAATACTTGAGCTGTTGCAAGGCTTCAATTAAAGGTGGCAACGGCTCTCCTTCTTTCGGAAGCTCGGTAATGAAAAATGGATGTTGTTTCAGTTCCTGGAAATATAAAAAATCGAATTCACCCACACAATTCAATACAATAAACGATAACTCTAATGATAATTTAATTACCTCTTCCAATTTATCAGGATCCCATCCATCTTTGTATTGCGGCATTCCTTTCCGTTCTCTTCGACTTGACTGAGGCATAGTTTGATTTCCATTCGGTTTGTGAGAACAATCCGATTTTAATGATGCTCCTGTTTCTGTTGAAGACGACTCCATTTTCTAGGAAAAGCAAGTATAAATCGTATCAAAGCAATCATTTATATCTTAAGAAATACAAATCAAAAATATTCCGAATCAAAACTTACAAGTGAATGAAATGAACACAGTTGAATTGAACCGTAGATTCTGGATACAGACTCAGTTTTGTTCTAATGAAGACAGACGGTGGATCAATTCTAAAAGTACTTAATTCCGCTTAGTACTCAACACTAAATTAATGGACTCACGTGGCCGATTAATTACGATTAAATTGATGAACTTACTGCAATGTGGAAAAGCCCAGTAGCCCAGTGTGTTTTTGAGCTTTTGGAGCTTGCAGTTGCAGTCTCACATGCCTTTTGAAATCCCCGGCTTGCCTTGAGATATAAAAGCTCAAATCATTTAAACTTGAACGGACCAACTGTTCGACGTTTTTGCTTTGCGGGGTTTTCCAGCACAATTTATAATTTATTCACTTCGCATTCACTTTTTAAAAATATTTTCAAAATGAGCGATCTTGTTTGTCCGCGTTGTAAAACGTCCAAGTACCGTAATCCGTCGTTAAAACTACTTGTGAATGTGTGCGGTCATGCTTTGTGTGACAGTTGTGTGGAACTTTTGTTTGTGAAAGGTAAGTCTGATAATTTATAAATTGTCCAGTGTTTTATGTATTTTTATGTGTTTTTGAATGGTGATAATCGTACAATTAAAACGGTTTTTTTGATTTGAACAGGTGCTGGTGCTTGCCCAGAATGTAAAATTTCATTACGTCGGGGTGGGTTTCGGGTGCAATTGTTTGAAGATCCCATTGTTGAAAAAGAAGTTGATATTCGAAAACGAGTACTGAAAGACTATTGTAAACGGGAACATGACTTTCGGACTTCACGGGACTACAATGATTATTTGGAGGAGGTTAGTTCGAGCAGTTCAATTATCCGATTGAGAGTCTGAGCTAGTTATATAACTTTTGTAATATATTATAATCGAGTTGAAATAAGCATTCCCGTGAAAATTTTCAGGTGGAAACAATCATCTTCAATTTGGTGAACAATATCAATATTCTCGAGACGAACAAAGCAATTGAGCAGTATAAAAGAGACAATAAGGATCAGATATCCAAATCGAAGAATCGCCCAACAGCTGAAATGTTGGAACTTGAAAATATATTAGAAGAGGAGAAAAGACTGAGTGAACATCGACGTTATCAAATCGTCGCTATTGAGAAGGAAGAGAAACGACAAAAACTGAAAAATCATGAAGCACTAATCGACGATCTCATGTTTTCTGACACTAATGCTCATGCAATTGTCACATCTTACAAACAAGCGGCTGCTAATCAGGAAACATCCCCGATGGAGATTGATGATGACGAATTTCCTTATCAGCCTGTCGTACCAACTGGACCAACGTTCTCATCCAAATTCGGGATTGGAAGCTCCACATTCCTTCCATTGCCAAAGACTGAAGAGTTTCCTTTGTTTTCACATTCACCTTATAATATGTACCTGGGAGGGCTGGAAATTCCTAAACGTGAAGTGATTTTGAATCCGGACAGTGGTTATCTTGTTCATGTCAAGAGTGCAACTGTCTCCGAGCGCACTGGGGGGTTCCATTCCATCTTACCTTGTCAACGAGCCCTTCAAGAAGCCTTTGTTGATCTCGCTGTGTACCCGAAGAATATTGGAATTCAGTATCATCAAGATTCTATCAATATCGACACTAATTAATCATGATTATATGTTTACATCAACAAATCATTTTGTAATATTCATTTTACATGAAATAACGTAAAATAAAATTTGTGCTGTTTTCAATTACAATGAATTCAGTGCATTCTTCATTTATTCCCGTAAATTCCTAAAGCTCATGTATGCTAGCGTGCCTTCGCCATTTTAGATTTTTAGGAGAGAAAGTATGTAAGCGCTGGAAATGGAAATGCGAAAGGAACAAGGAAGCTGCGTCTTCGATCTTTCCATTGCCACCTTGGCACCCAATGAGAATCATCTCATCTGGATATCCTTTCATCCAATGAAATCAGTGAAAGCTGTTCTTAGCCTTTTGGGGTGGATCATCCAGTGCATTTTTTCTCCAGAAGTCCAGAACCCACATTTTTTACGTATTTGCAAGGTTAAATGTTAAATCCTTGAGCCAACAACAAACTGCAAGCTTAGATTACAGAAATGACACAAAATTTTTAGTACATAAACCTAACCGCATTTGTGCATAGGAATAGTAAAATGTCTTTTACGCTTTTGCCTAAATTGAAGTTATTAATGCAACAATTATCTAGAAGCTTTAGCTTA
This sequence comes from Harlomillsia oculata, assembly GCA_019776145.1. Taxonomy (NCBI): domain Eukaryota; kingdom Metazoa; phylum Arthropoda; class Collembola; order Entomobryomorpha; family Oncopoduridae; genus Harlomillsia; species Harlomillsia oculata. The sequence goes on from JABASF010000631.1 coordinate 31,770, forward strand.
TAAGAGAGGTTTGTCCAGGTTTGTCGGTTTGTGTCGTTATCATTTATTAAAGTAAGATTAGATGATTAGATGATAGATGATTAAAGGGTATACTTCAATTTAATATCCGTTTTGTCTAATTTACCATTATCATATTGGATGACAATATGACAAGGGTCGTTCGGTCGTTTCATAGCTCAGGCCTCAGCGATGCACTTCCGGTCCGGGAGCTTGTATTGTAAATTGTAAAATTGTAGCTGTATAATTAGACTATTTGACATATTATCAACTTTATCAACCTTGCATAGTCCCATCCCAAGTAGTCTTTTCGAAATGTATGATGTCACATGTCAGTGTCATGATGATGTTCCATTTCCAACACTTGCACGTGGGCAAAAAGTGTCATTTTTATATGACAGACGACAGATCTTCATTTTTGCAGCAGTTCAACTAGTGTATGTGCACTGTGCACAAAGCTATATGTGAACTTAAACCATTCTTGTCCATGTCAATGTAACCGAGCCTCCATGCCCGGAACCTGGAACTAATTCCCCTTCCACTCTTTTGCATAGTATTGGATTTGGGGTGTGAGAGTGAAAGACTAGAGTTTCGGATTCCGGACCCTTTGAGAACAATATGCGTCCCTTCAAAGCATCAATCTGAATCTAATTTTCCGCGTGGGGTTTCGGATTAGGCAGATTATCAATAAACCTAGCCCACAGAGCTGAATGACTCAACTTGCCCCAATTATTCTGTATATGACCCATAGCTTTCATCCTTTCATCATACAAGGAATGAGGACATGAACCACTCATCCACACTTATTAAAACATTACGGGGGAACAAAAATTTAATGATTTCCGTAGTAAAAGTTGATATGTCTCGTGTCTCGCAACACAAACATCCCTTATTGGAAAACGTCACTTTTGTGTCCAAAGGAAGATGCAGGTGCAGCTGCTGTTTCATTTAACTTTGCAACAGATTGCTTTCATGACTTATGACGTCTCGTAGTGACAGAGGGATGCAGGATTACGCAAGGCAAAGGGAAAAGGACTCTCTCCGCATAAAGAAAAGTTTTTGTTTCCCGAAATCTGTAAAGGCTGAGTCTGTATGCAATTCACAGATCCGACCATTCACATTCGCCCTTTTGGTTAGAAAAGCCCTCCCACCTTCTTTAGGCATTGTCTATAATTGCAATACAGGGGAAATCATTTCATTTCAGTCTTCCAGTTGTCTTCCATGGACGCACTGATTGATCACGGTCACTAAAGTCTAAAGTGCAGCTTGAGTTCAGTTGACGAAAATTGGTAAACTTTTCCAATACCCGTTTGCTCTGGGTGAAAGTTCCAAGTTTTTAAGCTCGTTACGGTCATTTCAATAGCAGAGTTCATTCCTTCAATCGCTTTCCTTTGATAACAATTATTTCTTAATTAGTATTAAGTAATACGTTTACTTTGTTGTTTTAATTGCTGTGATGATTCTTGTCAAAACCCGTCGAGCAGTGAATACATGGCCGTTCCTAATGGTTCTTCAAGCACATCAGTAACTGGAGGAAACTCTACTCATAGTTCAAGTGGAGCACCGAATTCACTTTTGGACAATCCATTTTGTGCCATTTCTAGTGACTTTGCCAACTCTTATGAACTAGCGTACCATCACCATTTACAAACAGCTCTTCAAATGGGTCAGTTCTACTCACCTTCAGATTTGACTGCGCATCATTCTTCAGCGGCGGCCGCGGCGGCTGCAGCAGCAGCCATGGCTTTGCGCTCTCCAGGACAAAATTCTGGACACGGCATGTCAACTCATTCCAGTAGTTCTGCTGGGGTCAGCGGAAGTGGAGTTGGAAGCAGTGGGGGCAATATGAACACGAACATTCTCAGCTCAAACAGTCATTCATCTTCTGGTTTGGGTGCGGTCGCTTCTGTTGGGTTATGGGGTGATGGTGGACATCGTGGTCCGCAACTTGGATATCATCATCATCAAGGACCAGATTTGATTCCACTCACTACTGGAATTTCATGCGACATATGGTCGGCGGCTAATGGGAGATCTGGAGGGACAGTCGGTCAAAGGTTATATTATTGCACAAAGCTTAACCTGAGAACAAATCTGATCTTTTTGTCAGTAATAAAAATATTATCATATCCTCATCAGATACGGTCCCAATAAAACATCAAGCAAAAAACCTAGGAGAAGAGTTGCAACAATTGCCCAGCGTAGAGCAGCCAACATTCGTGAACGTCGACGAATGTTTAATTTGAATGAGGCATTCGATCGGCTCCGGAGAAAGGTTTACAAATTTACAATGACTTTTTCACTCTTTCTGTCTACAAATCTGATAACCAAAATCATTAAAAGTTCTCGTTTACAAAGTAAATATAAATGATTGAACAGGTTCCAACTTTTGCATACGAAAAACGATTGTCTCGAATTGAGACTTTACGTTTGGCCATCACTTACATTTCCTTCATGACGGACATTCTTTTGGTACCGGAAGGACATGGCAAAACCATGGAACGCTCCAGCAAAGGCTCTCATGGAAATCATCAAAATAGTCATTCCAATAATTTGAACTACGGGCTCAACAATAGTTCCAGCAGCGTCAACAATGGGAACTCCACTGCAACATTGTTGGGAGCTTCTGATTGTCATCAGAATCAAAACATTCCACCACCTCAATTTCCATTAGGAAGAATTTATTCTTCACATCATTCCGGACCGACGTCAGCGCCGAGTTATTTGTCTTCCAACATGCATCATTAAATCATTAAACACGTAATCACAAGTCGTTATTAGTTCGGTCGTTCTTCGGATATGGGTGTTAAAACGTTTATAATACTTTAAACTTAAAAATATAATTAAAAAATTAATATAGTCTTCCAATTCCAATTCCCAATAATAAGATAATTACTCTAGGTAATCCATCTTAATCAATATGTCTTACAAATTCCTATGTTCCATTCAAAGTAAAATGTATGAAAGCAATAAAGGTTAATTAGCATTGTTCATTGTAATTGTAGTAATAGTTGCTTCTATTATAGTTTTACTCAAGCTCAATGGTTTACATTTTGTCTTTGTCTTCCAACACAGTATTAGTCAATAATTAAAAATTGTACACTTCCTGCTTTTGCAGTTTACATTAATTTCAAAAACAATAAGAGAGAGAAAGAATAAACATTAATGACGTTGCTTTTGACACAGGCAATTCATTTCTGACTTGATTATAATTGTTAGTTTCACATCCATTTTCCCATATGGTGAAAGTTGAAATTGAATAATTTTTAATTCAGTTTTTCTTCTTTTTCCCATTCGCCTTTTTGTCTTCCTGTCCAGGACGAGGACGGAAATACCATGCGGACGCTATGACCAGACAGTTGCAAGTCACGGACAAAGTGTGCTTCAATAGCAGCGTCGAATCTCCAGTCACAATGGCAGTTGTGATAATACGAGCTGTACGAATAAACATTTCCAGAAATTCGCAAACTTTCATTTCAACGTAAGGCTTGTGCGAAATCCCAATAACTTACTAATGCAAGTGTACACGTTAATTGCCCACGACACCACGGAAATATTGCCAGCCGTTTTTCGAACCCAGATTTCTTTCACTTGGAGTAACTTGCTGACAACTTTCATGGGAAGAGTGGCCGCCTGCGGTTGTAGAGATTGGGTAATAAG
>JABASF010000632.1:0-35417 GCA_019776145.1 Harlomillsia oculata
TTCCAAAATTAATCTAATAATTGTTTAATTTTAGGTCTTGGCTGAAGATGACACATTTGAATTCTTGATGCTGCTGCTCCAACATATCATGAAGCCATAAAATGCTGTATTTCTACATTATTGTTATTATATCTGTCATAAAATAATAAATTGTCCACTGTCTAATACTTCCGTTGGATGTGATGGATCTTAAATTTGAATGGTGGTAAATATAACGTTTCATGCATTTGATATGAATTGCAATTAATGAATTTCTGTACAATGTGCAACGCTTTAACTCGAAACATTGAAAATGTTACTCAAAGTTAGGCATATCCAAATAAATTCCAATAATAATATTTGCTCAAATAATTGAAAACTCTACTCTTGTAGTATTAATTTGTGGTATCTCAATACAGGAGAGATAAGCATATTAAATACCATTAGGAATATTGAATTGAGGGACGCTATCGCATTGAGATTACGTAAACAAAGTAAAGCAAAAAAACGGAGGTTTAGGAAAATGTTTCTTTGGTGAGTTGAGTTGAAGTTGCAGCGCAAACATTTGCACAGCATAAACATGTTGTTTACGATGCTCTGATGGGTTGACTGTCATCCTCAACCTTAGTTCGGTGTAACTTCTGGTTCAAGTCAGAAAGTTGGAAGGTATGATCATTGTGTTAGAAACCTTGGCGTTGTAGTTGAAGAACCATTACAAGACGAAGCTTCAGATATCTATTTTTCCTCATCGCAAAAGTCCGCAGGGAATTAAAGGGGGAAAACATCGACCGCAGTGTCGGTGCGTGCGTACTTTCCCCATGATTACTTTTACTATTTCCCCTCACTCAGTCAGCATGAAAGCCAACGCAACGTGGCATTATACTTTGTTCCTTTTCTCCAGAAACCACTTGCAGTCCAAGTCACTCACTGCCCGGCCAGACTCTCTTGCACCTCCTGCTTCTTCCCCTCCTGAGAAAATACCCGGCTCAAAATCACCTGGAGAACGTCATTCGTGATCGTGAAGTCTACCAAGACCCAAGCAAGCCGAAAAAGTGCTTCTCGTTCTCGGGCAGTTGAGTAAGAAATAACAGTGCTTTCGTGTGCTACTATGTATGTGTGTGTGCAAAGAGCAAGTGAGCATTGAACAGGAACACTGAAGAAAACGTCGACTCTCCATCCAATCCACTGTAAGTTAAAACGGATTTTTGGTAATGGTAGCCGTTTGAGATACTCATCTGGCTAAGTCATTTGGACCGTTTTATTTCCCCATCATTCCCTTCATCAACATCCAGAATTTCGGTGTACAAATTGCTCATACCTACAACCTACTCAACTGTAGCATATTTCTGTCCTTGTAAGCAAGCGAGTGGAGCGGGCGTAGTATTTCGGCATTTTTGCCAAGCTCATACTCTATATAATGTTCTCGTTTGCTTCTTTATAATTTTTAGTTTTACGCTCCCTCCTACGCGCTACGTCAAACATTTGCTAACTAAAAGTTATAGGTGTTAAAAACTAGCATTATGTGCAGGAAGTAGGCGCATTATTATGACTGTTGAGTCGTTACCAATGTTTTGTCAGCAGTGCGAAATCCCGTGAGTGGGTGATCGTAAATCATATGGAAAGCCATAGACAGAGCATTAAGACTTCCTCAAAAATGATAAACGTCACCAGTCACCACCAAAAACGAAACATTCAATAGTGTCACACACGGAGTCACTTAGCCTCGTGTAGCGACTAGCGAACCGAACGTGTCATCTGCAGACAGCAAGATTACAACGGGTGATAAGGTTTTTTTGCATACCTTCACTCTATTAGCGGAATGATCCTTCACAAGAAGCTTAGCTGTTGTTAGTTTGCTTCAATGGAGGCTACTTCACTAACGGCTTTCACTTAAGCATGTTACAGCCGAGTGGAAGGAACTCTGGTTTTTCCGGACATTTGGAGCTTTGTTAGTACTTTATACTCATATTGAAGCAACAAAGGAATTCAACGGAAGCTTAGTATTATACACTGAGAAAAGAACACATTTTACGTTTCCATCCGCTTGAGTTCACTTCTCTGCTATACGTTTTTTTTATTCGGTAGAGTGGAGGAAAGGGTCATTCGTCTTCTTCGCCCTTTCTTCAATAAAGACTTTGGGGCCCATGAGAGTAAATTGGATCGGAAATGAGGAACTTGTAGACTTTGACTCTGACGGACAGGAAATTGCGAAACTATTCGACGACAGTTTATATAAAAGCATGAAAAAAAGTAAAATACTCAGATGAAGACATAGTAAGAACTTTTAAAAGGTTTATGTAACGCCTTTGCGTGTGCCATGCCAAGAGGTCGAAAAAATTTTAAAAGAAAGGTATTACATCTAAGAATGGACGAATTTAAGATACCATTTTTCTTGCTATGTTGTGACATACCGTGGTTTCACCAATATAACGAGACGTTATGTACTTTTTCGCGTTTTTCCTTTCTCGCAACTTACACTCGTTGGGTTTAAGCTTTGTCAGCAAAGCATAGCGTGCACAGTGCACACAAAGCAGCTTTGCTAGATTAGCACTTTGTCTTACGTGAAAGTCTTCTGAGATCTGCGCTGCATTGCTGATTTTTCGTGTGGTTCCATTTTTTAGTAGTGGGATCCGGTTAGGCTGGCAGCACTTTGCTACCCGCCCCTCACCTCATTCGGGTATATGTGACAGAATAAAAAGAGGCGACCTGCACAATGACATCAGTTTTCTTTTTCCTCCTAAGCCATTGGGAACGGAACACGGAACAGTCGGAACAGTAGCAGACTAAATTCGTAGTTCATCCAACCGTGTGACGGACGACTTCCACTGTCTCCTTCAAGTGAAAAACAGGCATGACGAACAAATTCATTCATTTGCCACCCCATGTTTTGCAATGCTGGAGATCTTTTGTGTCATTTGTCCATTTCTGACTTAGTGTGACCTCAAGCTTTTTTTCGCTTTTATTCCCTGTTCTTTATGTAATCCTCATATTACTCTTGAAAAGGAACAAATACCATTCATCAATCAAAATGTTGACATTTTATCGACCAAAAAAGTAAACAAATATGAAAATTATCTAACAAGAATAGAATTACTTTGTATTCCCATAGTTATGTATTACAGTGAACCTGAGGCATCGGAGCATGCAAAATTGAAATTTTACCATTCTAGTATAATATACACTGCAAAGGTTCAATTATGTAACTACATACCAGCGACAGGAAACTGATTCCGTTTGAAATACTTTACATGTTGTCACGTATTTGCTACATGTGGAACTCGATTTTGTACTGTCAATTTCAGTGTTTGCGGGAATCACATTTTTGGGAATCACATTTTTGGGAATCGCATGAATCAGGAATCATTTTCAAAATTTTAGGAATCAGGAACCATTGTCAAAATTTTGGGAATCGGGAATCAGGAATCAGGAATCATTGTCAAAATTTTAGGAATCAGGAACCATTGTCAGAATTTTGGGAATCAGGAATTAGGAATCACATTCAGAATGTTGGGAATCGGGAATCGATTCCATTGATTCCTGATTCCTATTCCCGATTCCCGTAACCACTGTGAGGTTGTGAGGCAGTAAGTTTGAGGATATGAAATTGTAAAATTCCACGTGATACAGATACTATGGTTTTATTTGGTTCATAATAGTGAAAGTATTTTTCGAGCAACGCAGTGTTTTGTACGAAATCAGATTTATGTGCACGTAAAGTATGTAGGATTTCTTGCACTCAACAAATTGTGTTTTATGAACTTTCATGAAAAGTTAAGGTGATGAATATATTCAAGGCTCATATAATGCGGATGCGATCTATTTATTTGCGGAAGACGCCTGTCAATAATTGTTTCGCATAACAATTTTCTCTACCATGTGTCGCGTACTATGCACACTCCTTGTTTACTATTCAAATTGAGTTTTTGTTTTTAAAGTCAATGGCATACTTTTATTCAGAACATTTTGTCTATAAATGAAATTGTGACGTGCGGGCTTGCACTTACACTACTGCATTTCCTATGATTGAATTCTCCGAATCGAGAGCATTAGTTGCAGACGTTGTGGGGGTTAGTTGCATGTTTGCCTGAACTCCTCGTTTCCTATTAATAGTACAAATACAACATAAAAACATGTAATTTTCGATGGCCAACAAAGCGAACGCAATTTTCTGAGGCTCAATTTGTACGAGACCTGCGGAATGTGAACAACTTCTTCTGCTCCTTCCGGTAAAGTAGAGAATCAATTGCGTAGATGAAAGGATTCACAGCCGAATTGAGTGCATTCAGAATAACTAAGAAAGTCTGGTCTATAAACATTAACGGGTTATCGAAAGTAATTACCTTTATGGAAAAACAAAGGAACTCTAACAAATAGGTGATAGAGCAAATTAGGAAGATGCAACTGGACTTGGCTATCATTTTTGTAAAGACAATCAAGTCACTGTCCACGTCCACGTTACTTGTTCTCGCATGATTATTTTGCATGAGCTGCTTTCTTTGCTTCTTTGCACGGTGAATTCCATAGACGATGAGACAATTGAGAATCAAAACAGAAACAAACGGAATCACACACCCGACAAATGTGAATCTAATAAACGTATAGAACAGTATCGTTTCTTTCCATGAACGATTCCAGTCCTCCACTTCCTTCGTACAATTTTGATAATCCTTGTCCACCGTATCGTTTTCTCCCTCTTGAACAAGGTATGTCAAATTACATAAATCACGACGATGTTTGTTCTCATCTTTGATATTGGAAGTAACTAGAATTCGAATCCAGTTGGTCTGTATGTAAGCACAGAGCACAAAGATCCAAAGGATGATGGCAATTGTATTCTTCCTTGTAAAGACAATGCGCACTTTGAGCGGGTAGAAAACTGCCATGAATCGTTCAACGTTAATGAGGACGAGCAGGTAAAACGACGCACTTTGCAAGGAAAAATTTACTGTGTCATATGTAAATCTGGAAATGGAATGCCAAATCGGACCCCAATAAAGCCAAACAGTATCATTCTTGTCTCTTTTACAATAAGAGTACTGTTGGTAAACATACCAATCAGCGAAAGAAAGTTTAAAGAGATTGGCGGAGTCGACGACGGCCAAAGTTCCGATTAAAATAAAGAAACTTGAGGACCGAAAGTTTTTTCGAAAAAGGATAATCCCGCAAATCAAATTTCCTATCATCCCCACAACACAAACAAACGAAAGCAATGGCACATTCACCACAAACCAAATTGTGTGCAAAATGTACTTAAAGTTGTAAACGTCTCCGTCCTCTGGGTAATCGCAGTAATCCCAATGCTTGTAAGGATTAGAATTCGACCAATTTGACGACATTTTATAAAACGTATAGCTCAAAAGAAAGACCGTCATTCGAACTTGTTGAACCGCGAGAGCAAAATAAGGATAAAAATAATGAACGTTATGGACCTTTGTTGAGTCGTCAAGGATTAACGGCAGGAAAGCACAAACTCGTTTTGACGGAATTGATTGATTCTTACATAATAAGTGTTACGACACGGACGGAAAGCTATTATTTTCCGTGTGGAAAAGTGGTTCGCCAACCCGAGCCTGAGATGCGAATGCAAGTAATTAAGTATACTTAAGTAATCAATTTTTTTTACTAATGCCCTTGATCCCTTACGTTTAATAATTCAAATAGATTAAATTCCGTGTTACTTAATGAGTGAATTGCAAATCAATGTTGACTGGAACTGGAAAAGAACAAAATCGAATGCAGAACTTGTGAATTCATTTATTAATGACGAGAGCAGGTTCACCCATTTGCGTGACGACAACCTTGTTTTCGTATGCGGGAAGAACCAGCTTCTTCGTCTTATTTTGCGGGAGGCATGGCATTTCATCACGTCTCGGAGTAGCTCCGCTTCTTTCTTCTTCGTCAACGCCGTCTTCGCTACATTGTGTAGGTGTGTCTGCAAGGGAGTAGACCAGTAGACTAGTAGACGCTGTGACTTCCATGTACGTCTGGAAATTCGACTCATTCGGCCCATCCACACACGTCGCTGTGACTGATGGCACGGGACCGTGGTTAAGATTGCTTGTACTTCGTATGGGTCAAGGGCACTGTCAGTTTCAATATTTGAATGCTGCCACAATCATCGCAACTATAAATTCATAGTAAAGTGCCTGACTTTGTGACTGATACTGATACCCGGCACAGCATTCCATGACCCTCCGCGGCAGATAACAAACATCACGTAAAATGCTGTCACTCTCACTGTTATTAATCAATAGATACGAGAATTTAATATTTTACATCAAATCATTTTTTAGGATTCTTTTTAGTTTCCAAGCCTCCATTTACTACGTGCCCTTTGTTAAAAGTCGCCCAGCAGCAGGTATATATAATATCGCCGAGACTCACCACAATCAGGAATCATTTTCAAACTTTTAGGAATCGGGAATTAAAAATCAGGAATCATTGTCAAAATTTTGGGAATTGGGAATCAGGAATACGGAATCATTTTCAGAATTTTTGGGAATCGGGAATCACGAATCAGGAATCACATTCAGAATTTTGGGAATCGGGAATCGATTCCATTGATTCCTAATTCCTAATCCCGATTCCCGCAAACACTGGTCAATTCATCAAAATTGTAACACGCTATGAAAAATACAACAAACACAAAGCATAGTGACAAAAAAGCGTGTGGTGGAGTGTGAATAGCACCGACTGAATGGACCGAATAAATAGAATAGAAGTTTTTGAGAGCAAAAATGGACCATTACCATTACACAAGTTGTGCACTGTTCACTATAATAGTATATGTTATATAAAAACGTAGTAGTAGTAGAGTAGTTGTCATCATTTGATTTCACAATGTGAATAGAGAAAAATATAGGACTGAGAATTGAATGTCCTTGCTCATTTTGCATGCGAAAAAGCAAAAGTTGTCTATTCAGAGAGAATTTCCCATTTGCACCCGTGCGGAAGGACCGCATTAAGGTTTAGTGTGAGCAGATGACAAAGTGTGAAGACTATTCGCCACGGTTTCTTTTTGGTCGTCGTTGTATGGCTTTCTTTCGCACTATAGAATACTGTACAGGACGTTGTTGGAAGTCAGAATAGTCAGAACGAAGTACAATACACGACTGGATATTTTCCCTTTCCCATAAAATTGCCTTTAGAGAAAAGCGAAGATTTCCTCTCCGGATTTTTCTCTCGACGCGACGCCCTTGCGAATGAACTCCTGCTGCTGACCACTTTTGTTATGATAGCCTCACGAATCTGGACTTTGAACTCGGAATTGTATAGCATTGCACATTGCATTGCAATGTCTTGAATTCAAATAAGGTTCCTCTAATGTCCCTAAATACATATCCGTTTCTGAGAGCTATTATATCAAAGTGCCATTGCCACTTGGCATTTCCCATTTGCCGTGCTATACACTACGAGAATATACGACCAAAAATGTCGTTATTCTTGTCATTACCAACAATAAAATATAGTGTATTGAAGTTGTGAATAACATGATCTTCATCAACTTCACACGTTTGTTTCCATTTCAAATGAGAATGGCCTTGGAGAATTCCCTGTTCAAAATACGCACGTACACTACTACAATTCTTTCATTGTTAAGCTGTAATAAAATATAGTAGAAGTAGACAAGTGCACAAATCTTTGAAACCATATCTGCCCTACTCAGAGCAGACAGAAAGCATACAATACGAGTCCTTAGACGCCACAAAATTGCGAATTGCATTAGATTTTAGATACTGCGTGAATTGTAGCAATGTAGCAGGAAAACTGGGAGTATGTTGTAGCGTTGAAGATATTTTTGACGATATTCCACTTCCCATAAAGAATCATCGTAAGTTTTCTTTCATGGAGATTTGGACAAGAATTGCTTGCATTACATTGCAGAGACGATAAAACTGTACTGCGAAGGGAAAGTATTGGGCCCGCCCATTCGTTCATTTTGGCCAATAAATAATTCGATCTGTTCATTGGATAAGATAGAAAATGCTTTAATTTGTTGGCTTTCTCACTCAGTCAGTATTTAATAAACGTGTTCAAGGGATCAGAAACACTTTTCGTGTAGCAGTGTACATTTTATACTTTTATTCTATCACAAGAAGACGGAAAGGAAACCTTTACTACATTAAGAAAAGGAGAAGACCCAGGTACAATGAAAAATGAATTATTTATCGATCTTGTCCTCCGTACGACTTGAGTAGAAATACGAATGTCAATAACAGACTGTACAAATGCTTGAAATGCTCGATTGCTCCAATGTGTTCCAGACTATTTCTCAGGCAGTTTCACGCCATTTACGGAAAACCTTTGCCTCATTTCCACTGCCACATTTTCATCAATTTCGTACAAGTGTTTTGGACAACCAGCAGTATTTAGATATATTTGCTATATCATGTTTATGAATTCTACGTTCAGCCTTTGCATAACTTATTATAAATTGATGGTAGGAAATTTGTCATCTTCACAAAATTAAATGATTTGGGATTATTATACGATAACATCATGAACGAGTCTGTCGTCGTCCTAATATTGGTTAGTGTATTATCCGCAGCACTGTCAGTTTTCCTTATTCCATTTTCTTCGTCGATCTGATATGATATGATAAGTGTAATCTGATTTTCACGTCTAAAATCATCCTTCCATCAGTTAAGCGTAAATACCTCTAAGTACGTTTAAACATTACATGTACAATGCAATGAAAGATGGGCTTAATGCAGGCTTAATGTACAGCGTACTGTGTGTTTTATAATTATTATAGCCGATCATTGTTCTTGGTTCACGTTTACAAGTTTACGTAGTGTTTCCATTTATAAACTTTCCTGTTACTGTCACTGTTAAGACAAGAGGACAATTTACGGTAATAATAGATTTTGATAGAAATAGCTAGTACAATGTTTATGTAAGGGTTGTTAAAAGCCTGTACGTTAGCTCGTAGAGTATCGTGGTGGGTTTCATGTTTCATTTATCACCCACGAGAACATGAAACAAGGAAAATTGGAATTTCGAGACCAAAAGGATCCGGAATAGAAAGCGCATTTGAGTTTTAGAAAAGCATTATTGGATGGAGCAGCAAAAGCTGAGAGGGTTGTTGCGAGAAGTTGTAGCTGAGCAGAAATGAAATCTTGCGTCCATTCCAGCCGTCAAGTCAAATTTCATTTTGTTACTCCAAACATCCTGTGTCACAAAATGACTTTACACCACTCTTCTGCCTTCCGGAAAGAGAGAATCCAATGTTGCAAAAGGAGGGTAGAGTCGCACACACGACATGATCATTTGGATTCAGTCAAATATGAGGCAATCCAGCCGTTTGGTTTACTCGATAAGCTATGGATACATTTCATTTTCAGTGAAAAGTCGGTCTCTTCCAATTCTCACTGAAACATATTGTACAGTGCTTTTATACACGTAGCAAAAGCACTAGCTGAGTTGATCCAAGCAGATGGAATGGCAAGTTCTAAAAAACTCTGAGCGGTGTACATCTAAAGCTGTTCACCAAAATCTGGCTTTCAGTACGTCTTCAACTGTCGTGCTTTTGTGTGCTGTACTCCTGTGTCGTCGCGTGTTCGCAAAGTCGTGTCTCGAGGTAAATCATTCTGCACATACACCCGTTCATCCTCATCCAGCAGTTTTCCTGTCTATTGTATAGTTATAATACTTACTTCAGCCAGTGATGAAACGTTGACGCTGAAAGCCTATCAAAATGGTCCAATAATAAACAAAGTTTATAGTGCTTTACGTGACAATGGTGACATTGACCATTCTTCATGACTTCATGATTTCAAAGCGTCATCAACAGTACAGAAATTAGCTACTGTGTGATAAAAGGCGTTAGTAATTCATAAATCTGGACCTTCTTAGTCATTTCACAAATTAACTCTAACCCATTTCAAGGTAATTGTGAAATTTACAGTTCAATGCAGCCTTGGATGCATGAGTCATGAACAGAGACGCCGTTTGTTTATAGACGCAGCACCAACGTAGGAATGGTTCATAAAGTAATTTACACTGGCCATTCGAAACCTAGGAAGAAAGAAAGGCTTCATTACGCTTTTCTTCATGGTTGCAACTTAATATAGGATCAACATTATAACCTTGTCCTCTACCCTGGCCTGTACTGGAACTGGAAGAACGCAGAACGCATGATTATTTCATATATTAGTGGACCATTTGCCGGACAATGCCAAAGCGAAAGTAATGTTCTTGTATGTAAGAACCAATTATAGCCCTGTAGTGTAATATTAGTACGGTTGTATGAGTACGGGTCGCCTGGTTTTGCTTTTGATATTTTCGAGCATCTATATTGTTTGTAATATGGTCAGGTAGACCGGTAGACGGTAATGCCCTAATGCCAGTATATATTGTTGTCTTACGTTTGACATTTTAAGTAGAATATAGACTCCCAAATGTGGTGGAACCCAAGTTTTAGATTCTGGAGATCGCTGTCGCTACAACAAATGATTTACAAGTCCATGAGACGTTTGCATTGCGTGTATATGTTTCGTTAGCGACAGAGAGCAATAATAGTCAGGAAATGTGGTGATACATTTTAGAAGAGCATTGTGTGACTGTTCCGAAGAAATAGGTACAAAAGCAACATTTTGAGGATGAGAGTACTTCAGCTACAGAAGTGTGCTGCTACTATCACCATGCATTATGGATTGAGGTCTGAGAACGAAAGGGTTGATAGAACCACTTTGCCATGCAAATAGGGTTCTGTCGTTTCCGTTAGTCTGGACCAGATATTCTGCTACTTCACCTGAGAATGCATACATCAGTCGCGTCTATGATTCATGGAGTTGTGGTTCAGAGATACAATTTCCAGAGTGGTTCAGAATGTCGACTTCTCCGGATTTCATATTGCACAATCTTGTTGTGGAACTGGTGCTATTTTTATACATTTCATAATTTTGTGTAGCAGCAGCTGACAGAAGAAGCCTAAAGTGGTTTCGACTGGAATTCACGGATCTATATACTTCAATCTCACTTGTGCTCCCTGAGAAGACGCTTTGCAAGAAGTTTCCATTCCAGCCTTCAAGCTGTGTCTACAGAAACTGAATTCTTCGCTGATTAAGCTCAAACCTAATGAGACGTGTTCGTGTGTCAGAAAATCTACTCAGAACAGCAGCAGAATTTCGTCTGCAATTAACTTAGTTACTCAAATGTCCTTTCACTATGTAAATCTTTTGGACATTTCCCTTGCAAATGTACCCCGAAACTTTGTTACCTCAAAGTGGTCTCAAATGGAATCTTAGTTACTGTCACCTTCAGTCTGCATACGCAGTGAGTCTTCATCGTATCACTTCGCTTCAGTGACGCCAAACCTTCCAGGCAACGTAAACAAACCATACAGATACAACGTAACGTAAGTAAAAGCAAACTACCGTAATGATATTTTCCAATTCAAACATTTGTTTAGCATCTTATTTCATTTACTTTGGCTTCTCATTACAATATATTTTAATCCTGGGATCAGCACGAAAACATAATACGGAGCAGAGTCTTATTATTATTACATATATTACCGTGCATTGGTGCATTATGGTAGTGATAGTGATCTTCTCAATTGCATTATTTACTTTTCTCAATTTTCATTAATGCACATCGTACCGGACATCGTATTTCCAGCTCTTTTAGAAATTAAACGATTTTAGCATACGAATTAATATTATTAGCTACTATATCCGATTATTCCCAAATAGGGAAAACTAAAAAAACTCAGGGATTTTTTGAAATTTAAATAACAAGCATAATTTTTTATTTGTGGCCTTCTACCATGAGCGCACCAATGGACTGTGAGAAGAATAGCGTGTGAAGGGATATTAGCAACGAAATTTGTTTTCTATGTCAAAAATCGAAGCTTAATGTTCTTCATTCATCTTCATCAACTCTCTGTTCTCAATTGTTCGCATGCATCAAAGGATTTTTAGTGTAGAGGCTATTGAAAGTTACAGGAAGAACTGCATGAGTTTCGGTGTGAACTGTCAACGCTAAGTGTCAAAAGCATTTATGTTTTCTGCTTTCTATATTCCATTCTTGTGTTGTTCTTTCATTTGAATAGTTATGTGTTTTTGTGCTAAACGTTCACAGGACTTTGGAGAGAATCCAACAACCTCAATGGGCGTACAATATTCCTTCTGATCCTCATTTGGTCGTTTTGAAAAGAAATCTCTACTTCACAATGATGTCTTCCGTTCGACGTTGGGTACCGTACTTGACTGTGCTTACCTTCGCCACATTCGGAACTATAGCCACGTTCAATTTTTTCCACTTCCACAACAAGACTGCCTCGCTATCCGTTGGTAAGAAACTTTACTTTTCGAGTATAAACTGTATTTTCCCTGTAATCAAGCAAATAGAACAGGGGTCTTTGATTATTTGAACTCGCTGATTTTTAATCCATCTCATTGCATATGTATGAGTGACAACTGACAACTCGATGTGTCCGATAATTCCAAGACAGCTATGAGTTCAGTGACGCAAGTATTTTTCCTGAGATAAAGATAAGGCTTCCTTTAGCGTAATGGAGACTGAATTTTAAGTCTTTGCGTAATCCTTCAACTGCGTCATAAACTGTTTGGCTACTTCAGTTTTCTTTTATTCATTGTATTATTAGTTTGTGTTATACGCCTACAGTCATTGTATCATACTCCGTACTACAGAATATAGTTATGTAGGTTTATCGGATTGAGTATTTTCACCGCACAACGGCACGTCAGGATTCGATATTTTTGATTGTCCTGATTGAATAAATCTGTTGTATGTGAGCTGCAGTAAAGTTAGGCTTTTGTCTACGAAATGCCCTTTTCGCCGGATTTTGATGCATTGATTTGTTTTATGACGGTCTTGAGTGTGTAAATGTGTGATTTTATTGTAGGACTGTCGGAAAGTTTTTATGGATGCGAGGAACTTCCGCTGTGGCAAAGTCAATTACAACAACGAGCCAACTTTCCTCCAATAGCAGGCCACAGACCTCCAACGAAAAAATTCCTTACAATCGGAATCGCGACTGTGTTCAGAGAAGAGAATTACATTCAGAAAACTCTCCAATCACTAGTGGACGAATCTGAGCCAGAAGAACGAAAGGACGCTTCCGTTATCATTTATTTAGCGGATACCGATTCAGAAAGAAAGTAGGTTTCAATGGAATAAATGAACAATTTAATAATAGATTCGTCTTCAATCGACTAAAAACAATTGACTTATTTGTGGTTTCCTGTTTTTTGTAGAGAAAAGCAACTGAGACTGATACAAAACCATTTCACAGAGCATCTAAATTCTGGATTCTTCCAAGTTATAGAATCAACGGCAGATATTTATCCTCCCATGGACTTTGCTTTGACTAAACGCACTTTCAATGATTCTGTGGATCGAGTTATTTGGCGAACAAAACAAGTGATAGATTTTGCCTTCCTGTTTTCATATGCAAAGGGCCTGTCTTCATACTATTTGGTCATTGAGGACGACGTCATCACATCGAATCAATACATCACAGCCGTCAGAGATTTCGTGGAAAGGAAAAAGGCCCAACGTTGGGTTGCTTTACAATTTAGTGGCTTTTTAGGAATTGGGCTTCTCTTTAGAACTGCAGATTTACAAAAGTTGGTCAGACTTTTAGTCATGTTTCATCAGGAGCAACCTGTGGACATGCTCATGCGAGAGTTTATAACACTTCAGGTACTTTTAAAACTTGAATGAATTCCTTGGTGTGCTTTTCAAAAATCTTCATGTGCCTAATTCTTAATACTGGACCATTTGCACAGGTTCCTGAGGAAAATTTGGTGACAAGACGAATTCCATCTATTTTCCAACACATAGGCATCAAATCAACCCTTCCTAACAAAGTACAGAAACTTAAGGACAACACATTCGACATGGCTAGGAGGAAATATAAGAATAGAAATCCATCGGCTGATCTCATGACAACAATGAAAGTAAACTTTAAAAAAAATATCACAATGCTTCATACTTACTATTAATAATATAAACAATAATTATGCATATTAAATGTGCGCTTTTCATTTTCTTGTTTCAAGGTTTACAACGAATATATCCCAGAGTATTCTTATCGTTCTGCACCAGGTTTCTTCTGGGGAATCGCCAAACCTAAAGACACATTTGACATTGTATTTCCTGAACCCATTTCATTATCGCGTGTGGTTATCATCAGTGGAATATTCACTACCACAAGTGGAAGCAGCAGGGCGAAACGAAAACGAAAAGATTGGATTCAAGATGGTACTCTACTCGTCAGTCCGAAGTTTCACACCGTTGCTCCAAACAATAGTGCCATTTGTGACGAGTTTGACAGCCTAGCCACATTCAGTGATGGGCAAGCGGATCATTTCATGAACATGACATCTAACATTGTTCAATGCGTTCGTATAAAACTGGGACCTGGCCAAATTTCTTGGGTGATCATAAGTGAAATTGAACTGTTTCAATAAGAATTTATTTATTTATTATCGTTATTGTATTAATATATGGTCATAGTACTGAAGAGTAATCGTAAAGAGTATAATTATGTACTGCTGTAGCGCTGTAACTACTGTATTACCTTGAAGCGCATTAGTATAATTTTGCGTTGGGAAACAATTCTATATAATAATTGATGAAACTGTGCTATTTCCAGTGTTTTTTTAACCTCATATGTTTTTCTGTGATATATACGAGAAATTTCTTTATATACACTTAATACACTATTGGACTATTGTGTGTTTGTAATCAGATCGTGTGTGTTTGCTATACGCACTAAATGAGCAAAAATGGTTCCTCACATCATCAAATAACTTCGATCATTTTTGTTTTGTGTACTTTATTCAATTTCATCTCTGCATCCATTGTTTTACAAAAAGTATATGATGAGGGGACGGAATGACGGAAATTGCGTTTGATAATAATAATGGAAAAGTGACACAATGCACACTTGCCCTTCCGTTTAAGCGGCATGAAACTAGAATTGGAGTCAAACACGCTCAATTGTTTTTAACATTAATTTTAACTAGCATGCGAGCTTTCTAATGGCATTTATTTCATAGAGGAAAAGCGACAGACGAAAATATTACATTGCATTGTTTTTTATATTGCTTCTATCGTATTAATTTATTAAATAAGAAACCACGGTTACAAAAAGCATAAAGCGATGAAAGAGAATCAAATTGAAGGAAGTTGTAAAATTTCGGCTCTTATAATTAAACATTCAATCAGCTTTTTATACATTAATTGATTGAAATTGACAATATAATCAATGCTGTAGAATTAACAGTGTATATTTGGATTTTTATAATACTCTTGTCAACAATGTGAATTAACCATCAAAATGCTCATTTAAAGGGTGAAAACTAGTCACACGTCTCAATGGGCATGGTCAGGTTAGACTCAACATGGTCAGGATATTTGACACACTTTTGTCAATGATACGATGAACCAGAGGTGTCAAGATCCTTAGATTGATACTAGTTAGAACTATGTACGTCAGTTGAAGTAGAATACGACTCAAATATGTTTATAGTGAAACGCGATCTTCGCATGACAATCAGAATGCACGACTAAAAAGCCAAAAATGTCAAGCGTACAACTTTCTTCCAAGAATGGCCTCTTGTTCTCGTTCTGGCTTTCATTTCATCAAATGCATCTCCATTTCAAACTGGAACAAACGCGAAACGAATGAGATTTTTTCTGAATGACAGGTGGAAAATAAATATAAAAATATTGCACGTGCTAAAATTAATATTTGACAATCTATATTTAAGGAAGTAAGGGAGATGGACATACACGACACCGTCTAAAAATTTGTGTACTTTCTCCAGTTCTGAAAATCGATTTAAATTCTATTCATTTATCGATGATTTTTATTTATCGAAAAATAAAAGTTGATTGAATTATAAATTATAATTTCATTTCAATAATACACAAATCAGTATTTTACGACAATATGAAACGTCTGCATTCAATAGGATTACGCAAGTGAAGATGCGCAATTTATTGTGATGACTTGCTGTTGCTGTTAAAACGTAAGAATTGAAACATGGTGCAATGACGAAAGAATAAGATTGAAAAAAGAACAAATTAATGGACCAAAAACCCCTTGCTGAGCCAAATGGTTGACACAGTCTCTGGGAGGCAACCGCATCCTCAAACCTGTCAGCACCACCGACAACCGAATCCCATCTGCTCTTATTTTTGTCAGCTTGTGTTTTTACATTAGTTTACGAGATCATTCTATTCTTCTCATTCTATAGTCTCTTGAAACATAACTGTAACAGTACTCAAACAGTGTTATTTTCATGCACAACATGTAACCTTGTTAGCAGCAACAAAAAAAATGACGAAACGAAAAATAAACTGAATCAAAATCATTATATTATACATGTAAATCTACATGCAGTTGATTGAAATAAATTGTTTCAAGTCAATGTAATATTATGCTAATCGGCTTTAAGTGCACTGCACAATGTACTGTCTCGTTCATTAATAATCTTTTGCTTTTGTTGTAATTCATAATGGCATCTTCAAATTGGACACGGATGTTCTTCCGTTGCATATTACGCACCATTGTGATGTTTCACTGTCGATTGTACACAGCCTTCTGAAAAATCTAATGAGCGCACATTAAACCCATGGAGGATGACCATTGAAAAAACAGACTGGGATTTCGAACAACTGCAGTTTTTTGCTCCATAAGGAATTCGGGACTGAGCTTATAAGTGAGAGGACGTTGCGTTGTCCTGTCAGGCGTTACATAATAAGTGCACAGAACGAAGAAGGCTAGATTCGACTTGGAGGAGATGCCGGCAGGGATTCTCCTCTTCCCCTTTGAAAGATGCATCCTTTTTGCTTCTTCTGTTCGAACCAAAAGGATGCTCTTTGTGTATTCGTCGTTTTACATACTGCATTATATTGCCTATAGCACAATCTTGAAGCTACGTGCAAGTATAATAATGTAACCTCATCGTCGTTTCTTAACTCTTCAGGATGCAGTTTCACACTTCTACCTTTTCAAAGGACCACGAACAGGAGCATCAACTGAAGTCATAGGCATAGGCTCACATGCACAAACAATTCAAAATCCTATTTTTATCGAATGAATTTTATAAATGCGTATGCATTAATTGCATTAAGTATTAGTATCATCATCCCAAAGTGCATAATGTGACTTTGACTCTCTTCCGTTTATATGGCGCAATGACCTAAGTGTTTATATCAAAGCCAAACCTGCACCCGTGTTTAATCCAAAAAGGCAAAGATTATAAAGTGGTGAGTCACAAAACTCCAAGCAAACGGGATACACAGACTTGAGAGTCGGACCCGGACCTCTAGAGTCTCAACCGCAACAGGTTGTTGCAGAGCGAGGGGGAAGTCGTCACAATTTCACATGTGCATCAACCACACACAACAACAACAACGCGTATAATACAATACACAACACAAAAATCTCTCAGGGAAAATCCCTGGGCTGCTTGAACCTGCACTCGAATTAGTTTGGTATCATCGAGAGCATCATCATTGGCACTCTTGGACGTTGGACTGTATACAATACCAAAAGTTTTTTGCTATTGTTTATTTCCCTTTACCTGGTGTGAGTGAGTCAACGAGGCTAAGTGGTCAAGTCCAGTTTCCTGTCAAGCCTTTTCTCCCTTTTGCCACTTTATTGTGTGCAAAGTATAGTGAATTTTGCTACCGTTTTACTCCTAGTACTTCATATTCAAGTAAGCTGTATAGAGTGGAAGTCACTGTTTCAATTTAGTAGTCTCTATGAGAGAGTGAATGTTTGGCTCCATCAACCTTTTGTACAGTAGTGAAATATTTGTATTAGAATATTTAGACAGTAGTTGTCTTCTGATTTGTCCTATAGGAAGGAAACGTCCCTATAATCATCTTTCCTAGAGGGAATGTCGTTATAGTGTTGACACTGTCACTTAGAGCATACAGTGCCAAAGATCCATTTGAGTTTCTCGAGGGGGAGAAATCGTCTGCATGTGCTTTTAGTATCGTTCACTTCTTGCTCCACACTCTCTAAAATTTTGAAGACTTCTTCAGTAACGTGAACATTTGGACATTTCAGTTGAACTCTTCGTCCCATGAAGCAAAAGCCAGGAGGAAAGAGAAAGAGAGAGTCAGACGATCATTGCAGTTTGCAGATGATGCATTTAGTGTATTTTGGTGTAGTCGTGCAAGTTCAGTAATTACTTAAGCTTCAGTTTTTATATTTCTTGAGACCGTTTAAAGTCCAAAAATCCGGTGCTTTACAAGTTCTCCCTACATAGTTTACTATAGTGACGACATTTTAAATCTATAAAACACTATGAAAACATTTTCACAGCGTTTCACAGCACTTGACTCCCATATTTGACAGCATAAGTATACATTTGGTTTGCTTGCGTCTTTCCCTCCCGAGTATTTTGGCAGATTTTTAATATTTTTGTGCTTTTACCACACAAGTGTTTCACGTCACAACCTCCAAAGTGCATAGCAGAGATACACTGAATATAGTGTGCACCAAAAAATTCCTCAAGCTTCTCCCTGATTGTAAATTCAGTTTTAAGTTTCGTAGGAGAGAGAGAGGTTCAGTTGGGAGTTTCAACGCGAGCCAGTTCAGCTCCAGTGCATTTTTGGCTGTGTCCGCCTGTGTAAAGATTGCATTTACACCACGACCTTTGCATCATCATCATCTTCACCGTCTTTCCTTTGCGCATACCTTGTCCGGATAAATAAGCTTGGAATCATAATCATAGCGCACCTTTAGAAAACCCTTTTGCAGCACCCAAAAAAACCCTTATGCAAGGACGGAGTTGACGTTACTCTGTGTACTGTATACATTATACATACAGCAGTAGTTGTAAGTTGTTACTCCAACTCCTTCCTACAGTGTTTGGTGAGGCCAACCCGTTGCATTTGACTCAAAACATATTCAGTTTTTGGATTGAGAGATTTAGAAGTGCAAGATACTTCTTGTGTGTGGAGAGTTGTGTTGTGTCTCTTGCGAGAGTTTCGAGTTGGAGAATCTCATTTTCGTCTTGTGTGCGCTTCTCAGTCTCTGTAGTTCTGCTTGACTTTCTGTCAGGTGAAGAAGGAACGACGAACGCCTACGCATCCTGAATCATTTTGCAAAACCGAGTCGACCAATATGGTGACAATCTTGTGATTATTTTGGATCACGTTCATTCCCCAGTGTTTAAAAGTGACAGGAAGTGATCTACTAGGGAAGAAGATTGACTTGTGTGATTGTCAAAGTTTGGAAATATGATGCAACACGACAATTCCGGTCCGCCGCCGATGAGGCCACCAGAACCCAAGATGACAACCACAACGCACACCACAACAACCACTGTGTCACCGGCAGTTAGCTTGGACTGGATCAAATTGGATTTGAATTATTTCAAAACTATCCCTGGAATCATCAAGCTTATCCAATTTGTAAGTTTTGTCTTAATTCATTTTCATATTCACTAACTACTTTTAATTAAAGACGGTTTTTGATGGTTAGCTTTAACATCTATAGTACCTACTAGTAACATTTATCATCATTTTATACCAATGTATAAACCAGGCTTTCTTGATAAACTCAACACCATCACAAAGGTTGTTTTGTTGTAATTATTACTCCAAAGAATGAAAATGAATTCCTTGTTCATATCGCATGCAGTCCTTCACAATTTAGTATCTGTAATAAGGATCTTTCCGCGCTGGTAATAGTAATGTGTCGGGTCGCTACATTTCATGAAAACAATAATCCAACACACTGTACAATGTTATAATGTTACAATTCATTCTGTTCCCATTGTATAATTTAGACGATGAAAAATTGCATGCACCCGATGCATTGCAGTAACTGAGAAAAGTCGTCCTTCTGTGCTTCATTTCAAAAGTAGGATGCTTTACAAATGAAAAACGTTATTTAGAAGGATTTTGTTCTTGTCATTGTAAAATGTGTCACCCTTTTATACATTTTGCATATCAGTACTATTGTAGTAAAATGTTCTGTTTCACTCTTTTTGTCCTCCTGATTTACGAGTGTATTTAGAACAACAAGAAATCCTCATAATGACAAGCACATAACGGAAACATGGGGTTTCCGCAGGATTCTCAAGCAAACGAATGAGGTTTGTTGTCATCAACTGACGTTTTTTTGCAAGCGTCATCTTAATGGGAATTTATCACTATTCGCTCCTCTGTTGGTTATACTGACACAAGGAATTAAGTGCAAAAAAAACAATAACACGCGACCTACGCTACCTTGTTTTTATGACGTTTAGTAAATCCCCTAGTACGTGAACTGTTTATGTTAATTTAGGAACTTCAATTTTATGAGACTCACTCGCGAGAAACGTATTTGACAAATTACGCACTTGATTAAAAATTGAACCGAGAATACAGTTTAAATTATACATCAATTAAAATTCGAGGAATATTGCTAGATTTCTTTGTAATAATTAGGAATGACGAGAGGAAGTAAAGTTTAGGACACTTGTGCAAGGTGTTGATAATCGGTATGGTTAGAATAATGACTATAAAAGGACAACGGGGTTGGTGGGTTAGCATTGCTGTCTGTGGTGAAATAATCATGGACAAATATAGCCAAATCCTCGTAGGCAGACCGGCTTACAGAATGAAAATGCTGTTTGGAGTGTCGGTGATGTAGCAATCGTGACAAACAATGAAAGTGATGCTATATGAACAAAGTCGAATGTCTGTGGGAGTAAAAATGGTTCTCTAACCCAAGAACTTCTTTTTTACCATCACAACAGTAATAATTTGGTCTGTTTTTGGGCTTAGAGCGAGTGAGTCCAATTTTAGCATTGCTCAAGTGAACAACATTTAATGATGGAAGTTGTAAAGTGCTTTTGACTTTGAGAATGACTGCGAATTTTTATTCTCGACTTGACTCTGAAACAAAACTGGGGACGACTGGACGGCAGCTACTAAATGACAGTTTGGCATTGTAAACACTTATGATATTAGCGTTAAGTATGAACTCAATGAAATACTATTGAACCCTATAGTGTTATTTATAACAGTTAGGAGCCACGAGTTTTGATTGGCAATTGGATTGAAGATTGAACGAATAGACATTAGTAGTAATATGGAAAGATGCATTCAGAATCTTGTACAGTGTCAGTGTGTTCGAGTTACTGTAATGTGACGTGAGTGACGATGACGACTGAGTGGCTTTAGGTATCCAAAAATAGGAAACCATTGCATGCACCACTAATATTTGCAGGCTATGAATGTTAAAAGAAGAAGCACTATTTTTGTCATGTTACTGCGCAATTTTCATAGTATAAATCTACTAGACTTACTATGATTACTTTACTAGTATTACACTACATATAGTTACTACTAGCATTATTTACAACCTTTCAGACTTTCAGACATAAGGTGCACCATCCTGTGATTGTCTGATGGAGATGACGTAATGAATCAATAAGATGGTTATGTTTTTCCTACACTGAAGTATATACACTCATGCATTGGCATAATTCTCGTGGCAAAGAATTCTTCAGAGAGGAGCACGTTCGGCGTATACACATAATAATTATTTATGTAATGCACACAAGAATGACCCTGAGTGTAATCACGTTTCCGGCCCTTGACAGCAAAGAAAAGGAAATGACAAAGTGAAACTAATTGTAATTGTTTAAAAGCGTTTGGTTCAGATGAGTTTAAATATATACACCTTAAAACCTTTTGTAACCTCACTTTGTCCTCTGTCGTAAGTTAAAATCGTTCAGATAAACTAGAGTGGCAAAGTAAATCATAAAGTTAGAGATCCTGTCATTCCTGTCCCATTTGAATGACTCAGCGCAGCATTATTAGCTAAAATTTTACTTAAAACAGCTCACACTTAAACTATACAACTGTACAACAACAGCTACAACGCAAATGTCACTATGGAAGATTATACGCACTTCGCTAAGTTTATTGCACCCTTTGCATCCAAATGTTTCTTTAAAATTTTTAAAAATTCATTTTTGGATGTATGACTCAATTTGGAATTTTTTGTAATGTTTCTTTCAGCTCCTTGGAATATTATGCATAGCGTGTGGGGCTCCAGCGCGATTCAGTGGAACGCATTTCTTTCTTTTTGTTGCGGTGATGGCTTTTGTCCTCACATTCCTCTGGATTTGCATGTACCTTTTCTGTCTCAGGGAAGGATTCACTATTGGCATGCCATGGAATATTCTGGTAAATTTTAATGTTCATTGCCTAAAATTATAATATTGAAATTGTAATTGCAAACAAAATATGACTATGATATATTTTTTATTATTTTAGGAATTTTACTACACAGCCGGAGCGTGTGCTTTCTACTGTGTTGCCATGATCGTACAGTTTGCTGAAACGTCAGGGTCTTTGTTATCCAGCGGAAAAGCTGCGGCTGTACGTTTCTTACAAACATTAAATTATTTAAATGTAATTTTGCAATTTCAATATTAATCTGATTCCTATTATTACCATTTCATTTTGCAGGCCTTCGGTCTCTTCAATACTGTTGCATATGGTTTCGGAGCTTTTCTACTGTTTAGAGACTGGAAACAAAATCAGAATCAAGCTACCCCTGCAAACAATGCTGCCCATGTCCCGTAAATTCATATGATCCCTCCTTAATCTATCAAAACGTCCGTTACAATGATCTTAATGAACGAAAATGGTATTTCTTTTTCTCCAGTAATTTATGTACGCCATAAAACTCAGTTTTGTACCAGTATGACAATGGCAGCAGGGTACACTGACTTTAATTTACATTGCTAAATATTTTCATATTAAACGAAACCACCAAAAACAATATTATGCAAACGATGGGAACACAAATTTACAACAATAATGATAATACTTTTATTTTTAACTATTTTTTTCAAATTTCCAGCTACAGTCATGAAGAACAACTGAAATGGCAAATTTATAATATTTCCAATTTTAATTTATATTTTGTACATATCCAACCTTTTGAGCGTAGACATTTGTTTTTTTGTATGCTAAAATTAGTACATTATTGATTATACTTTTTATATTTACTACTACAATTCATGTAAATTTCATATAATGTGAGTCAAGTAATATTAATATTACTATAATTTCTATTATACGAATACATAACAAGCATTAAGAACTTGTAATCTAGTATCAGTTTTTAATTGTAATCACATTATAATTCTAACTTATTAGCTTTCATGTATTTCGTACATAAGATAAAAATAGTATATGAATAATATTAATGTAATCATTTCTAATTCCGTATATAATTACGCCGGAATTGCATAATGGACAATCACATTTTGTAAAGTCAGTGTACTGTAATGTATTATAAGTACTAGTATAATTCTTATATAATTTATAATTATAATCGATAACCTCATTGGCGAAAATTCAAAAATACAATTTAGAACTAGGACATGCAGTAAACATTCGGAATCGGAATGCTTTCTTGCTGCTTATGTTATCCACAAAACTATTACAAATTGATTTTGATCACATTCTTAATTCATATTGTATAATTTTAATGTAATCTCCGTACAACCTGTTTAAACTTTTGGAACGAAGGTATATGGTTTACTAGTATAGCAGTTGGTGTTATTTACTAATTTACCAATAATTTAATGCATGTTCTGACTGAACATACACTACGTTATAGTACACTGGATACTGCTGTGAATACATTTTAATAAACGATATTGTTCTGTCTTATGGCTTAAGAGAAGCATAAATAAAGAGAGCTGTGCAAAATATTATATACTTCTTTGTGTTTTTTTCATATTATTATAATATTACCATTCAAAGTACTGTTGTTTTTATATTGGTACTAATATTACTAAAAGAAATGAAGTATAGGGAAATTTATTCGAAATAAAATTTACTATAATTGTTCATTTCGAAGATGATAAAAATTCACGAATAATTAACATTTCCAATAGCAAATTTTAGCTTCGACAGATTGATGAATCTTAGCATACACATTTATATTCAAAATATGTACCAAAATGTCAGATTATATGTAAGATGTCATTTTCGATTTCATATTAATAGGCTAACTATAACTAATATAGTTATCATTAGTTTCGCCAGCATAAATAATTTAATGGAGAAAAACGTTACTTGAGCTTTGCGATTTTTGTAGTTGTTTGTGTCCAGAGTGTCCGTGATGATGATGCCGATGATGATGATGATGGTGAAGGTGGGAATGATGATGGTGGTGTCCACAGTGATTAGTAGGATACAAAATGGATGCTGGAGCTACCGAATTCTTGGACACTTTTACCTTGGATTGTAAAAGTTGTGGTAATTGTCAGTAAACGGTTTCAAAGTCATCCAAATCTACTGGAGGGAACATGCTGTAAGCGTCGTGTCCAAACTTGGAGCTGCAGCAAAAGTATCTCAAAGCACCCTGAATCCCAGTTGGCTGTCCAAGATTCCGTTTACGAAGACGTTGTTCGTATTTAGGAAGATAGAAATCATCATCTTGTAAAGTCCAGCCCAACTTCAAGAACGGCAACAAAGGATGCTTTGGTTTTGATCCCCATATGGCTCCAAGTGGATTCTTGCGAATGTTCTTGAATTTGAACAAGCTGCTGCGTTCAGACGAAAACGCAGCTCGAGACGCTTGTTGCTTGTTTTGAGCGAGAACTCTCATGCGCCTACGCTCATGAATATCCTTCCAGAATGGAGAATCTTGATTTCTCTCCACAAATTCCGTTCCAGGAGCAAAATGCACAGATTTCGTGGATGAAGAAGATTTGCTGCTGGATTGTTGACTTCGACTTGAACGACCCTTGGGGTCAACAGATTTGCGAATTATAGGCTTAAGGGGAAAAGTTTCGGCCATGTTTCAGCAAGAATTTTTCTTTGTCTTCTCAATATGAAACAAAGAAGCAGTAGAGTGAAGTTGGAAGAACCAAAGCGTGCGAATTTGTCAATGGGATTCGTACTCGTCAATGGAAAATCAGTTCAAAGTGCAATGCACACAACGTAAAGAGCTTGGAGAGGTTCTTGAACTCGGCTTTGTTTGATTCTACGAAAACAAAGAACGTACACATATTAGATACATTAGTATATACAATGCATATGCATTCCGTATGTATCCGCATTTGATTACAACGTAGTAATAAAAATCTGGGTGTTGATTGATAATGGATGATATTTGATATCATCCAACGGTCCAACCTGCATATTACAACTGCATCTATTGTTCCTTAAAGCTACTTTATAGTCTATACAAATGCTAATAAACGAGAAACATGAAATGTTATAATGATAATTAAATTCCCTATGATTTTACTATACACTAATTCTAGCTGGTGGGTTCAGAATTCAGAAAAACCCGTGCAATAACAGCTTTGAATGGAATTTACGCATGAGAACTCTCGTACATTGGGTTATTGTGAGACACTGCGTTTTTTTGCGCAATAACATTTTATGCGAGTGTCAATTAGCAGTATAATTATATGACCACAGCAAGGTGTTAAACTTTAAGTTGCACTTACTTGTAAAACTCAATTAATTAGCAGCAATCAATCGACTGGCAAACTCATGCACTGACTGAGCTCCTTGACCAACTAAGAAATGGAACTGCTTGAATCGACCTACCTTTTTGGAATGAATGGGTCGTAAAAGTGGTCACTCCAAACCTAACATACAAAACGGAAAGGTTCCACACAAAACAATACTAGCAAACTACGTGTTTTCAATGCACTTTGTAAGGTAAAGATATAGTAATGTCGTATAAAGCAAGACAGGTTGCTTAATAATTAATGTATTTGCCCGGTGTGCATAAGCACATGAACGTCATCACCACACGACGTAGGTCAGTCAGCTACTAACTAATACCGATTGTTCTCTAACATTTAGGGTCTGGAGATGCACAGAAAACAACTATACACTCCTTAGAGGCACTGTACCACAAAACATAAAGTGACATGTGACATATACCCTAAAAACCCTCTATAACCAATCTTCATTCGTATCCCAAAGAAACAACGATCCTTAGGATATCACAATACATGCACATAAGCACAATTCATATTAGCTACCCAAGCCAAGAAGAGTAAGAGAAAAACAAAAGTTATAGTTATGCTATAGTATTGTCATAGACGACTACATCACTTTCCTTGATCTTATATTCCTGCGTACATCCGTTTGTTTGGATATGACGTTCTTTAAGTTTCGCAACGTCCACCATGCACCTTCTCACTGCGCTGTTGACTGTTGTCACTGGAAAGTTTGGTTTCTGGAGTTCTACATGCTATGCTAAATAGTAATTGTCAGCAGAGTCGTATGAGTTGTTTACATAACTTTACATTCAGCAAAAATATAAAAAAAATGTCAAAACTGCACCCAGCAAAGCACCCTCATGAATGGCATAGTCGATCGTTAAAGTCAAAGAAAGGAAGCGAAGCGTGCTTCGGTCACGTCACCACTGTAAACACTTGGTTCTGCTCATAACCTTTGGCCCATCAAAATGTGGTTTCTTATTGCTGTTGTTGAGTTGAAATATTTACAGTAAAAGCCCTATTATATGAACCCATGATTCAAATGATTCTTAAATTGTTTTCAACTCGCTGGATGCTGTTTTCGAGGATGTTCATGCATGGAGTTTCATGGAGGTATGTGGTCTGCATATTGAAGCTAGCATGATATAGAAAAATGCTCGAGTGATTTACTATTAGAGGATTTATCTTATATTTTAAACCTCATACGTGTAAGTGAAGTTCTTAATCTTCTGAACCGACTGGTTATATTTTTGTGTTTTCGTTTTCATGCTTAATTAGCATAGAGCGAAATGTATTGCCTGTTTTGGACGAAGCTATAAAACAAATTATTTATACAATTCTCATACCAAGCCCGACGACAGATTTCAACACATCAACTGAGATTTTTTTATGTTACGGTTCAGATTTTGAGAAGCGATAAATTGAGAATCGATTAGGATAGTCGAATATGAAATGTATCAATGTTTTGAAAGCTTACAAAACCAGAATGTCCTTGCAACAATAAACAATTTTGGGCTAAGGATGCATGCTCAGTGTTACATCATTTCATTGAAATGCAATGATCTGACGCCGTGTTTCACATTACCCACATGGGCAATATGAAAAATCAGACATGTACATAGTAGAAGAGGGAGCATTGATTGTTTTTGCATGGTGACGGATACCCGGGCGGGGCTTCTCTACAAGACAGGCGTGCTCGCCGAAAAGTGGCTTGTCTACACTCCGAGTCCGGAGATACCAAATCTCATGTCTGTGAAAGGATGAGCCAAAAAACCAAACTTATATCATTCTCATTCTTACTATCAGGTTCGAGCTGAAAACTGTTTTCACGATTCCTGGGAAACTTCATTTGGTGATTTCCAGTGGACCTGTTTGAATCTGCTGTATTTTCGTTCATCAAAGTGCAAGTGTTCTTTGAAAGATTGTATCAAACTGAATAATCTGAATATATTCGGTCATCCCGTCGCTTGGATTAGTGAATGTGGTGGCATTTTGACTAAGGTTGGATTGTAAACATTCTAAACCACACACATTCAGGAAGTGAGTCACACTTCTCGTCGACGGCGTTTATAGTCTCATTTCAGATCTAATATCGTCTCACAACTGTGTTTTGTCTCTTCAACTTGTTGACAAGTGATCTTTATCCACACAGACAAGACTCGTCAACTTGGCTTCATACAAACTGTGAAACTACTGTTTACGTCTTTGTGGAGATAAAAATTTGGCCAGTGACACCACGAGTGACGCTGATTCGCCATAGCGAATAACTCAGAAGGAAAACATAAAGGGGTAATATGGGACTCAATATTTTAAGATGCAATTATTACAAATAATGACTATAAAATGCTTGTTTGCATAAGGAACCTTTCAAAGCATGTATATTAAGTAATTTTATCACAGTTCATTTTTGGTATTGCCCTATCTGCCAGCGTTAATGCATACTTAATTTCAGTTTGTCTATAATTTCAATCGATTTTAAATGCTCTTTTCGATAATACGAACGAGGAATTTATATTTACTAGTAGCCGTGTGTACATTCAAAACATAAAATGCTCATAAGCCAACATCATCGTTACGGACCATTGCCATTTAGAGACTCAAAGGCGCCGGAAGCCCATGCTTTTATCGTACTTTTATGGTAATGGAGGCGTCTTCATGATTTAAGATGACTTTTCTCTTTCATCCCCTTACTCTCACCACTGTTATGATGAGAAAAACTCCATGCCTTGTACATTTCAACTTTATTATTACTCTCTGGCCACATCGAATAAAACTTAGAGAGCAGAGCAATATTCTGTCACTTTCTTTCTTGGTTTCTGTCCCTATAATTTATAGGGTCAATTTAGAAAAACGTTACTCAGTATTTCATACCATTGCAGTAACACATCAATTCAGACTCATGGACTTTGTCAATATCGGTTTTACTTTTAGTTAGTTGGCACACTCTATTTAAAAGAAATTTTCCCATGCAGTCGAGCTTATTTTATGAAAATAGACCAAATATGAAAATGGAAGCAAATATGAAAATGGAAATGTCAAAATGAGTGGCAGAGAGTCTTACAGACGAAATGTCAAACTCATAACACTGACTTTTCCCACTTATAAAGGCCATACAGACATGTACTTTAAGATCGAATGCTAAATCCTAAAGCTAGAATGTCAAGCCAAGCTAATCGAACTACTGAGTATTTGTGAACCCCGATTGCCGATATCTAACCATGGACTCGACAATTCCGTGCAGTTCGTATGGTATAATTTAAATGGTTTTTCCAACTATGGTTTATCAATTACTGCTTCCTGTTGATGTGTAAAATGCATACATGCGTAGCGTATAATGTAACTTGAGTCCACGTTCAATATGCCGTTCATGGTCCTGAATGTAAAGTAAATCCTGAATAGAGAGAAAGAAAGTAAAAGTGCTTTGATTGTGAATTTGTGTCAGATATTGAAGAGAGGACGACGACTCCAGCATGTCGCATACGGTGACAGTGACGAGAACGACGACAACGACGACCACCTCCGCTGTCCTCCTCAACGTGGGCTACTTTAAGACAATTCCTGGACTATTGAAGCTTCTCCATGTTGTGAGTTCATCGTTCTTGTGTCCCATTCTTACTCAATTTGTTCAAATTAATTATCCATACGAGTTGAGTAGGTCTCACGAAAATGTTGTCAGCACGATCACCGATCACACAACTTGCACTTCCTACAGAAAGGAAATGGGCAAAACTTTTACTACACATTTCCCCTAAAAGTGAGGCGGAGGTGAACGGTTCATTCTTGTAGTATTTTAGTCACCTATCCAAAAAGCATTGCAAAAGGTATGTTATTAATTTTGCACATAAATGCTCGCAAAAATGCAATACTGCAGTAGCAATAAAGGAGAATTGAATGAAGACAGCTAAGTATACATTCCTTTTAAAATGATTTCAAAATTAGCAAATGTTAAAAATTTGCAGTTTATTTCAAAAACTTTTTGACTTTGTTCAACGTTATGGTACGTATGTAAACTAAACTGTTCGCGAACAGTGTTTAAATATCGGTAAGTTTATTTTACATGGATGAAGAAAGCCACGTGTGGTGAAAACATTTGGGCCACAAAGTGACTTCACATAGTTTCCCATGCCATCATGCCATAAATCCTAGAAAAGAGGCCCAAGAGGAGACGAGACATTAATACTGTTCAATTGCAAGGACCACATGTGCACACGTATTCAATGACACACCCATTTATGCTCATTTCCGTTCTCGATTTAGTAATAATACCAATTGTCCAGCGTCGACCAGTCTGCCCATCTTTTGAATACCTACTTATTGAAGACTGCTTCTGTGGTGTCGGATAATAAGCTGATAGTAAAAAATCACGCTAATTATCTCTACCGTTTCTACTAATTTATAAAGTATATAATATCCAGTTGTTCAAGGTCGTTTCCAATTTATTATGATAAAGTTGATAGTAGTGCCCATTGTCAAAATGAGAGTTGAATCAAATAATAATGATTTTAAAAAATAGTTGATCCTAAATGGGATTGCAACTGAGGGCATTTTTATCAATCATTTTACTTTTAGTGACAATGACTAGTGAGGAAAACACGTGCAACTGTCTGACTGAGTGAGAGCAACAGCAAGTGCATTCTGCGTGACATTATTAATAGAATGTGTGATAAGAGCAATTGATGCGCTTATGCAGATTCGCACAACCGGAGGCAGACTTTTGACTTTTTACTCATCAAAGCAAAAATAGATTACTGCATGAATACAAAACAGTTCAAAATACAGTGGAATAAAGTTGACAGACGCGACGAAGGTTTTGAATGTAGTTTAAATCGAAATTCCCATATTTGCATGCATCCTGGGAACTAAATAACTACAAATATTAAGCTAACGAAAACTCATATTTAAACCTGGTTTCAATCTATCACTTTTTAATACCAGGCGAGTAGGAACAGGGCACAGGGAAAAAATCAGGGCAAGCCTGTCTTTTCCCTCATCCATTTTGCAGAATGAGATAAGAAAAAATGCGGAAATGGTATCAAGTCAGTGAGAATACGAAGGAAGGTTTTTTGCAGAGTCGTTGGAGAGGTTTCGCATGGCATTAAAAGATATACGCAACGTCGTCGAACACATATTCGAATGTATACCACTTTTAGTTGTCTTTCATTACCAGAGCAGATGCTCATGTTGCATGTGTCAGTGTCATTAGCTCCGAATTTGGAACACAACGTTCCCATCGGACGAATTCGAATGTAGAGAATGATTTCTTGCAGTAGATTTACGTTATGAACTACTTTTCTCTCAGGAATCCTCCATGAAATGTAGTGAAAATACTCCTCATCATAAAACATAAGTTGCACATAGGAATGAACTGCATGATACTCTGAATGGTTGAATTTTGAGTCGAGTGGTAGACATGGTACATATAATACACGATGGACATTAAACTTGATGTTAAGTGAAATTTCAAAACACGGACAATATTTATGAAACTTTATATAATAATCTAATCTAAACTGTGATTGTTAGATGCTTGGGATCGTCTGCGTAGCCTTGGCTGGCCATTACATTGCATACCACAGGAATCAGTACACCTATCGTCTTGGAGCCCCTGCCTATGCCCCTGCTGTGGACCACGCCATATTCCTCTCAGAATTGTACTTCCTGTTGATGACCGTCACTTGCCTGATTGCATCCACACTTCTTCTATTCTCTTGCATTATTTCCATTGCTACAGCCACCATCATCCCAAAAACTGTTTTCGTAAGTTTCAAAAATTTGCACTAAATATAACATGAATCCACATTTTTGAATTCAACCTGTTGTGTTCAATGAGCTTGACTTGTCAGATTGGTTAAGTTTAGCAAAAGTTAAGCTTAGGCAGGCGAGTAGTTAATTAGTAAAGTCAACAGTCAACGTATCATAGAATCACACACTACACATTGTGTTATATTAGTCATTAGGAAAACATCTAGAGTTTTACATTTTGCACCATCGCTGATCACTGCACTCGTTCCCGCACAGCATTGCAAAATTTCAATGTTCAAATTACGATAATCAAATTACAATTAAGCTGTAATTTAAACTATTACTATAGGAAATAGTGTACCACTTTGCGGGATTTTGGATGCTGCTTGTAGCCTCTGGAGTATACATTGGCTACATTGAGACAGAGTACAGAGAGCGGTACAAAGGTCAAAATTCAGCATACGCCGGACGTTTGGCGGCATCGGTAAGATTCTTTTGATTGTAGATGAAGTAATACAGTTTTTTTTGTTTTCTTTTCGGTTCTTTTCGGTTCGTTGTGCATGGACCTCAGGAGGTCATTTTATGTAGTACCCTTACATTCCTTCTGTTGGTGTCTGCCTGTCATTACATGAGAGTCGTAGTCGAAAGCGTTCCAGTAGACCACCCCAGCGTTACGGCACCCGGATATGGAGCCAAAATCTTTGCTGGGGTGAGTTACACTTTCAGCAATATAGAAAGCCTACTAAAAATATTATTTTTCTAGCTTCTGTCTTGCTTGTTCATTATTAATTATTAATAATGATATCATTTGTTTAGCGTATTTCAAAGGTTTCATCTCTCACGTAAACCAACTAACTTTTTTTAGTCAAAATAACTAATGTCCATTGTGCTCTGAGCTTTATAATGTTGCTATGCAAAGTAAATGCACGAGTTCACAAATTGGTGTCACTGAGTATCCAATTTTCTGTTTCAGATTATTGGACTCGTCANTATGCAAAGTAAATGCACGAGTTCACAAATTGGTGTCACTGAGTATCCAATTTTCTGTTTCAGATTATTGGACTCGTCAATTCTGCATTGTATGCTGTGGCAACGTTCTTTGCATATAGAAGTTTCCGTGCAGCTTAAATTTGCCTTTGAAGTTCACAGGGTCAATATAACTTCAAAGACTCTTCCAAAAATTGTTGTTTTCTCATCAAAGCATCATGAATTGACGATGATGGAAAAGACGGATCCAATTATATGCTAACAACGCAATTATATTACAAGATCTGCATGGAGATTGAAGAGTAAAAAAGAATGCTTGTGTATTTTGTGTATTATATATACTTTAATTATGCTTTCCAGTTTCCAATTCATAACGCAAACCTACAAACGACGCTGTTGAGTTAACGATGATGTATATATAGCAATTTTAGCAATGAGGTTCTCGATTTCAGCAGTCTATCGTATGTATGTCAATCAATCATAAATTGGAATAGCTGGCTTCTTTTATTGGCTGTAAAACGTCTTGTTATGAAATAACAACTTTGTTTATATCAGGCGTCTCATTTTTTTTGTCCAACTATATAACCAATTGTCTGTCGGGTAATCGTAAAACGAAACGTGTACAATACAAAGCATAGGTGTATAAAATTTAACGTTCAGAATAATTAAGATAAAGAATTAAATGTGAGATAGTATTTAAAGGTAAAGAAGTTAGTTTCGGGTGACTTGTACTGTTGTACTGTAATTTGTGACAACCTTTTGCTTCTGCCTCTTCTTGATGTTCGTGAAAAATGCATAATTTTATAGTAGATACAAAATGACTAATTAAGTTGTAAAATTTATTCAAAATTGCACATGTAAATGATACTATTGAATCTTTGAATCCTTGAACATCACAAGCCTTGTGAACATCCAGTAGCCACTTGTCTTTCCATCTTTTAGTAATTAATTGTTGCACCAGCTAATTTTTGTGACTACAAGTTAAATTTATTAGTAGACCAAAGCATTCAAAATTCGACATTTAGTTCACAGTCATGTATTTCATTCTAAATGTTCATAAAATTAATTCAACTTAAGGGTTTTAGGGTGAGTAAGTTATGCTGTGTTCTTTTCGCAGTGTTGTGCTTTGAGCACTTTGCAATGCACAGTGTACCCATATAGTGCAGCTAGAATTAAATGTGAATTATAGTATGTTGTTAAGATTACATACAGTCGTAGATTGCTTTCTAAAGTAGTGTAGTGTTATGTAGACGAGCTTTCGCGATTTATGTTCAATGAAATTGATTTCAATCAGTAACATTGGGTAGTGTTGAAACCTGAATAAAGTTTTCTCTTAATTTAAAGTGCCCGTTGTTGAATCGACGTTTATGAAGCATGGACAATTATTCGGTTGTTTTTCCATGCACACCACCAATGCCGAGCATTAATCTTACGGTATAGCTATTTTATTTACGTTGAATTTTGTACAGGATAGATATTCGAACCCGACATTACTTTGTTGCTTTTTGGCGTTGACACGAAACCAGCAGCACTACAAAGAGAATAAAGGAGCATGCATATTATGCAAAGTGGAGAGCATTCGTCATGATTGTTTTGACAGTCTAATATCGTGTCATTGTGAGAAAAAGTGTTTGACACTTTGGAAACATTACACTTGACGTTTATAATTAAGGGATGATGACATCATTGGGAAGGAAACAAGCATTTGCGATATGGAGCCAGTCAGCTTTTTGACTTGCGAAAGGAATTTCAATCATGCTATTTTAAAGGGATGCCTCCTTGTTGTATACGATGTTAGTAGAATAGTAATAGAGAACCCACATGTGCCACGCTTAGTTTTTGTCCTTTTTTCTTCTCACAGACGAGTTAATTTTAACCAAATGTAAGTCTTCCTCTCCCGTTTGTTTCCATATTGCCATTTACTACACCGGGTCTTTATGGAAGGAACTCGTCTGCAAGGAAACTCAAGAGTTTTGCATGCAAAGAGACGTTTATAGACAAGTTAGGGGAATGAAAATGTAAGGACGACGACTGACGACGCCCGTTCACCACCCGCCTCCCGAAAAATACTACAGTGATTTTATGACCTGAATTTTAGGATGGGGTTTCTTTGCTTTAACAGCATGAACCACAGCCAAAACTTGTATGCTCAGAGGAAAGTGAACTTCCGGAATGGATGTACGTGAGAGTTGTTGGATCAGAAGAGTTTGAGACGTCTTGCAAAACGAAGTGACAAGACCCGTACGAAATAGTACAGTAAAAGAAATAGTGTGCTGCATGTGCCGAAACCTATCAATAGTGTGCATTCACAGTCACAAAGAAAAAAACGGTTATAATTCTTAACGTAAACCGGTGATCTGTTCTTGCTGGATATGTAAACAACTGTTATACTACGAACTTAACTCATCTGCTGTTGAAACGACGTGAAGCCAGATCAGACAAACTCAAATTATATATACGTGCTATTATTTTTGGAAAACCCGAAAAGATTTTTTAAAACACCCGTCAATGGCTCGGATGATGCCGGCGGCGGTCACGGCCTCCGTTCGCCCTATGCCCACAACTGTGATTCAGATGACGCCTTCATCTTGTCAATCTCACATCATTTCTTCTCCAAATGCCATTCGCTCATACAGAAGACCAGGCCTTGTTCGTTGCGACTGTTCCTGTATCAAATGTACTACAACCTGCTGCACATGTTTCCATGTCGATTTTCTTAGACGGACCCCTGGATTCCTCAAACTGACTGAGGCTGTAATTATCGTACCATAATCCAATTTATGCAGTTTAATGCAAGAGTGTCATGTCATGCAATTGAATGAATTCTAACGTACTTTTCACAGATTCTTGGGGTTATTTGCCAATTCCTACTTCTGGAATATGGCACAAATTATGCATCCAGATTGGGAGAAAGCTACACCGAATTTTTGATCTCAGTGTCAAGTTGTTTGATCACAACCGTCATTCTTTTGGGTTGCTACGTTTTGTCAAAAAATTCATACCATCTAATTCGGTCCTCAATTTTTGTAAGTTCTCGATTAGAGCATTCTTTACACGTGTAAAAAATACAAATGCACTATGTAATATCTAATTCAGCTATGATTTCAACAGGAAACTGCCTTTAACATGGTCGCATGTCTTTTGTACTTATCAGCCTCGACTTACTTGGCATTTGCAGTAAACACAAAATTGTATTTGGACTATGTACTCATACCTTATTTCCAAGTTTAT